>JBBPBS010001064.1:2164282-2190276 GCA_037974835.1 Cicer judaicum | reverse complement strand
ATATTATTAGTCATTAAATTCAATAAAAAAAACACCTAATCACTCATAATTATCGACATAAGACATAAATGTTCCTTTTATGAACAATTATATTATTCCACTTATAGTGAATAATAATTTTATACGTTAAAAATTAAATTACTCATTAATATCAATTCATTTTTTTAGTAACATTTTATAAAATAAAAATATATATTCTATTTGACAGAAAGTACACAAATTTATTAAAAATAATCATAAAATATGAATATATGAAAAATTATTAAAAAAGTTACTTCCAATTATTAAAATCTATTATCTATTATATATATATATATATATATTTAAAATAGACTCCCGATGCCACAACAACTTATTTTTTTTACAAACTCTTGATGAAATATATTCAATAATTTTTTTTACAACAACTTCTCATGCTCGCAATTAAAACATCATACTAATAAAACAAATAAATTTAGATTACGCTACAATATTAAATAGTCAATCATATTTATAAATTTTTACATCTTATTTTTGGATTTGTATTTTACATTTTATTTCGTCAAATAAATACAAATATCATTATATAGTGAAAAATAAATTAACAATCAAAGATGAGTCAAACAATTATCCTATATAATAAGTTATTATACGAATTTTACAAAATATTTAAAAAATTCAATTAGATGATAATGATAAATATGATTTTCCCTCATTTTAATTTTTCTAATCATATTCAATTATTACAAATAAATAAAATAATATTATCAGATAACTATATTTATAATATATAAAATATTACTTATAAAATTAATTAATTAACATCCACGGAGCGCGGACCATAATCTAGTTGATAGAATTATTGTGGAGGATTAAGTATGTTTTGGTATTTACGAGTCGGGCTTCCTAGTACAACTAATAAAATATTCTGCGCACTTACTAATTACTCTAATTTTCTCTCAAATAATAGTTAAAGAAAATCAATTAAAAAAATAATCTTATTTATACTATAAATAAAGAATTTAATTTATTATAGTTAATAGTAAAGAAATAAAATTGAAATTGATTATTTGATAAAAACAAATACGAAATTTCCTTTTCAATTGATATAATTAGCGTGAAACATTAAAATTTTCTACGGTAAATCACTTTAACAAACTGTCTACCGTGGACTTATATATACAAATTGTTCAGAAATTTGCATCTTTCAATTGATTTCAATTCAATGAAAACAAGACAAATTAAATATGGGATGAGTGAAATCACAATCTTGTCTTTAGAGTATCACAAATGTTGCGTAAGATGAACCTTATGTTGTATTATCCAACAAAATAAGTTAGTAATATTAAAATTATATAACTTTTTAAAATCTACCTGCAACAGATAATTATTAGTATTAGGCTGGATAAATTAATACCTAAACATGTGAGATGCTACCTAACTAGCCTGCAGCATACATTTGAAATTGCGACTTCACATTCACTCACCCACCTTCTTCCTCCTCCACAAATACAGTTGTTCAATTCAATGTACTCGGATCAGAGACTGTTAGGGTTTTGATCTGAGGATTTACAAGAGATATGGACGTAGATAGATCATCACTGTGCAATTGCGTCGTCAACTTTCTGTTGGAGGAAAATTACTTCCTTACAGCTTTTGAGCTTCTTCACGAGCTTCTCGACGATGGCCACGACGATCAAGCCATTCGTCTCAAACAGTACTTCTCCGATCCCTCTCTCTTTCCCCCTGATCAAATCTCTCGCCTTAACTCTCTCCGAGGTACCTAATCAGTAATCACCATTCACTCTTTCAATTTCCAAATTTTTCATTCTTTTAAGTAGTCAACGCTGAAAAATTTGACACGAATCAGCTCCAACCATGCTTATTTGTAAATTTTGCTGTCAATATAGTGCGTACTTTGTGCATTTCACTCATTAGATCTTTAAAATTGAATTCAATTGTATGGTTTATATGCGAATTTGTTAGAAGAGGATTTTGATTTCGGAATGCAAAACAAAATTGAAGTCATCCTAATGTATATGTAGTCTAACCTGACTTATAGGAGCAGATATATGATATTTAAATATAAATTTCTTGATGTAATCCTGTTCCTTATGATGATAATTTTTCTTACTCATTTTTTGTATTTTGAAATGCAGTGGCAGATCCTCAAAGTTTGCTGGTAGAAAAAGAAGCAGCAGAAGAAAAGTTAGCTATAAGTGATTATGAACTGCGTTTGGCTCAAGAAGACATCTCAAAACTCAAGACTGAATTGCAGAAGAAAACAGAAAACCTTAATGAACTAAGTGGTATATTTTTTTCAGGACATTTTGACCTTTGTAGTATCTTTTATATTTTATGTCATATTAGTTTGGCCTTCAATGTCATACAGTTTTTATGTAATTAAGTTTGATATTAGTTTGGCCTTCAATGTCCTAACTATCCATACATGGGTACTTTTGTAAAATAAAAAAAATAAATAATGATAAAATAGTAATAACCAAATTAAACAAAGTACATTTCGTTGGTTTTGTGGGTAAGGCTGTCATAACATTCAGCGATTTCCATTTATAAATAGGACCAACCTCCGATAGTTAGGATTAGAAAATTACTTTGTTATTGTTGTGAACTAGAGAATGCTCTAGTTGGTGCATAAACCCCGTTTCCCTGAAGATTAGGAATTGCATGTTCCTAACACACTCATTAAGGCAATTTCGGTTTATACTCTGCTCCTCTATTTCTTTCTTTCTCTTATGAAATTTTTCTTGTGTATAAAAAAATAATGACTTGGAATACTTGAGATGTTCTGCTGTTGTCACTGCTTTATGGCATACTTCTTTTTGAATGCAGCTACACAGTTAAGTGGAGATGTTTCATTGAATAATGGGCAGCAAATTCAACAGCAAAATAATACTTCCTTCACCGATTTGGGTCTGTTAAAGGATACTGAACGCCGAGATCTTAATTGTGCCGTAAAGGAATATTTGCTCCTAGCTGGTTACCGTCTAACTGCAATGACATTTTATGAAGAGGTTCGTATTGTTGTATTGGTTCCCCCCCTCCCCCTTTTAGAAAGTGGCCGTTCCGTTTTAAGATGCACTTTGTACAAGGTAAGGTTGTCTACAATAGACCCATAATGAGTTAAACCCTTCCCTAGATCCCACCATTACAGGAGTTTTATAGGGCCAGTGTCGTTTAACTTTAAGATAAAATATTTTCCCCTTGTATTATCTCCATTTCTTTAATCATACTGTTTTACCTGCACCCTTTCCCCCTCAAGAAGCAAAAATAAAAACTAAAGTAAGTTTCTATGGTACTTTATTTTGTGGTATATATATATCCTCATTATCCTGCATTTTGATTTTGCTCCCAGATTTGTTCAATAATCTTTCAACAGTTAATACTCCAACAATGTATAGAGTACTATAATTTTTGAAAGTATAGGTTTATAATGGTTAGGGGGAGGAGACACTCCTAAGAATACTATTTGAATGATACCGTTTAATTTATACTTAGAACCATGGTGAAGTTCTAGTGTAGTAGAAATGGGTCCCCTCATGTTGAACCAAAAACATGAGGGAGTAATGTTTTGATCTCAACCATCCATGTTTCTACTTTTATTTGTACACACATTTTCTCTCCCATTCAAGATATTCATTGAATGGTTGATATTAAAACATTACTCTCATCTTTTTTTTAACATGAGGGGATCCATTCCCCCACTAGTAATGGTGCAGTCCAATAAGACAACTTAAGAAAGAATATTCACAATACATGAATGACCCTAATTTTCTAACAAGTAACAACAACAAAAGGTACCACATGTCTACAGAACTACCCAAATAGAAAAACGTGACTTTCTATCATTTTTAATAAGAGCAAACCATCGATTTATTTCCTCAACAATCACTCTCTATTACTTTGTCCTTAAATTATATGAAAATAGTATGTAATCTGAAAAGTATATAAAATGTGTCCCTGTTTTTAAGATGCTAGGGACTAATGGGATGAATTTTCATATACTTTAGGAACTACTTATTATTTTCGGATACTTTTTATATAAAAAAAAGGTGGTAGAGACTCCGATTGTATCGGAGACCAAAATATGACCCAAAGGAGCAGGTTGCACATGAACTACAGAAGAGAGTACTGCTTGAGGGAGTAAATCCGCGGTTTACTCATTTAATAAGGAAATAATTGGTAGTTTATATACAATCTGACAGATCTGTGGTTATTTTTTGTGTAAATTGTCATAAATGCTGTCAATTCATATATGGTGGACATGGAAACAATTTTAGTGATGCTTTTGCCTTCCTATTTGGTGCTTAATTTTAGTGATTTTTTATTCTATACTATAACTATTGCTGCAGGTTACTGACCAGAACTTGGACATTTGGCACAACACACCTGCATCTGTACCTGATGCCTTGCGGCATTATTATTATCAGTATCTTTCATCAACTTCAGAGGCTGCTGAGGTGATTTATTTTCATTGTGTAACACCTTTCGTACTAGATTGTACCCAAAAAAATTGTTCTGAGAAGTTGCCCTCTTTTCTAATGTCTTTCCACCACTTGACCTCTTCAGCCCATTTTGTGGGTTTTATGTCTTGCATTTCCTTCATACATTTCATATGCACTTTTTTTTTCTGCAATTGTCAATTGTTACATTTTTCTCTAAGTTTTTTGTCTGAGTGTCTGAATGCATATTAGTTTATTGGCTTATCTATTTATGTTAGGAATAGTATATTGGTTAGGAATTCCGTGAACAAGCCTTAATCTCATCCCAATATATAAATTTTACAGTTGGGAGCCACAAGCTAAGTGATTCTTTTTGCATTACTATTTCTACTGAAATCCACATGAAAATGCATATTAGTTTATTGGCTTATCTATTTATATTAGGAATAGTATATTGGTTAAGAATTCCGTGAACAAGCCTTAATCTCATCCCAATATATAAATTTTACAGTTGGGAGCCACAAGCTAAGTGATTCTTTTTGCATTACTATTTCTACTGAAATCCACATGAAAATGCAGGAAAAATTTTCTCTACTTCAAGAGAACGAAACTTTGCTGAAATTGAATAAGAAGCTGAATCAAGAAAAGGAAACCGTGTTGAAGAACAAAGATTTGACAGATACTCAAATTGGAAAGTTAACTAAATCCTTGGAGGCAATGCAGAAAGATATCAGAGACAAAGAGAATCAGGTAGTTCATTTTTAGTATAAATGGTTCTGTCAAACAGCATTTGTATTTATGAAAATTGTGATATACCAATTTTAACTTTCAGGTGCTAGTTTTAAAACAGTCCTTGGAACACCAAAGAAAAGAGCTCAATGATTGCAGAGCTGAGATCACTTCACTGAAAATGCATATTGAAGGGTCTCTCTCAGGAAATAATCTATCTGTCAGGGAAGTTACTAATGTTCAATCTCAATCTATAGAGAAGTATGAGGAAGAAATTAAGAAGTTGCAGGTGGAAATTGAATCGCTGAAGGAAAATAATGTAAGAGCTCCTGAACTTGGAAATTTTGTTGGTTCTGAAATGGAAAATTTACAGACAGATGATAAAGTGATTGAGATTCATGAAGACCGAGGTACAATTTTGAATCCTATTGATGTGGTGGTTGGTGTTGTAAGCAATGAAGATGCTCAATCATCAGTTGTCCAACCTCTGAATGAGAATGCAAATAACCATGAAGATACATTGCCTAGATTATTTAATCCTGCAAATGCAAATAGTGCTTTAGAAAATATAAAAAATGTCTCGGAACAAAATGTTGCTCAACAAGAAGAAGGCAGTGGGTTACTTGAAAAATCAGACAGTGTAAGTAATGAATTAATATGAAAAAACAGCAACTTCCTTCACTTGTAGCATTGACGATATCAGTAGACATTTTACTTGTTGGTTTCATATGATTTGATTTACATTTTTGTAAAATTTGTCTAGACTGAACAGTTGGGGGTCGTCTTGGTCAAAGCTTGATCTAGTGTTAAAAATGGTGAAATGGAAGTACTATTTCTGATTTGCATTATCTGTTACGTAGCACTTTTGAAAAATACAAAGATGAAAAATCTCTCCCCTTTTCATGGAAAGAAAATATGAACAGTCAAGATGGCTAAATGTTAGCTGAATATATGTGTCATTGTCCATGTCAAATTTAACTGTGATATTTTGTTCTTATGTATGTCTATATTTTGACAGGGATTAGGAACAGTTCAGATACTTGCAGATGCCTTGCCTAAAATTGTTCCTTATGTCTTGATCAACCATCGTGAGGTTTGCTTTTCTATAAATCTGTTTCGTTTGTTCTCTGTCACACAGATGTTGCATAACTATTGTTTGTTTGTAGGAGCTCCTTCCTCTAATAATGTGTGCTATTGAGCGCCACCCAGACAGCAGCACTCGAGATTCTTTGACCCACACATTGTTTAATTTAATCAAGCGTCCAGATGAACAGCAGAGGCGGATAATAATGGATGTATGTTGTGCTGTTTTCCTTACTTCTACTAATGAATGTTTTGAACACAATTTGAATTTACATGTCATTTTTTCAGGCATGTGTCAGCCTTGCAAAGAATGTTGGAGAGATGAGAACAGAAACAGAATTGCTTCCGCAGTGCTGGGAACAAGTATATTTGTGCCTCCCTTTTCAACTTACTTTTAGCCTTTGTAATACTCAGACCAGGTTTTCAGTTTGTTAGTCTTGTGATTATTAGATAAGTCACATGTACGAGGAACGTAGATTGCTCGTTGCTCAGTCATGCGGAGAGCTTGCAGAATTTGTACGGCCCGAGATTCGCGATTCTCTTATATTATCTATTGTACAACAACTAATTGAAGACTCTGCCAGTGTTGTTCGAGAGGGTGCATCTCATAATCTAGCTATGCTGCTTCCACTTTTCCCAAACATGGATAAGTATTTCAAGGTCAGCCTCACTATATTTGCTTCGAGGCAATCATGGAGAAGGTTTCTGACTTGAGACTTTGCTACAATGTAAGCTATAGAACAGGCTAACAAAACATGGTCTAGGGAATGAAGCCTTTTACCTTACCATAATATGGGAAATTTTAAAGAGAAATGATAATAAAAATTAAGATTTACTCTAATTCTTTTTTTATTCTCATTGACAGGTGGAGGAGCTGATGTTCCAATTAGTATGTGACCCAGCTGGAGTGGTGGTGGAAACTGCGCTCAAGGAATTGGTTCCTGCAGTCATAAAGTGGGGAGACAAATTAGATCATGTTTTGAGAGTTTTACTTTCTCATATTTTAAACTCAGCTATGGTATTTATTTTCCTTTGTACAATCCCTTTCAGACTTAAAATTTCATTATTTATCAAAAAAATATTCTGAGTGGAACTTTTTGCCCCAATCCGCAGCGTTGTCCGCCTCTTTCTGGGGTTGAAGGGTCTATAGATTCACATCTCCGTGTATTGGGTGAAAGAGAGCGGTGGAATGTAGATGTTTTGTTGAAAATGCTGGTAGAATTGCTTCCTCTCATGTACCAAAAAGCAATTGAGACATGCCCATTCTTGTCCACCACAGAAACTACCCCAGCTGTGGTATCTATTCCATTGCTTGAATTGTATGCTAGGTAAGCTTTTTTCACAAACAGTTTATTTTGAATAATGCAATTAGGATACTTGGAAGAGTCAATGCCACTGTCAGTCTTGGCGTCACATCCTTCCTCTGGATTCTTGTTGATTCATTTTGTGACGTTTGTGCATTCCAAACATGCATTTCTGCATACGCTAAAAGAAAAACCGTGCATGACCACTCTATTATAGCTGCTGCTGATCTTTAATGGTCTCCATTTTTGCTAGGGGACAAGTTGAATGGGGTGCATTTGAATGGATGCATGTTGAGTGTTTTCCAAATTTGATACAGCTGGCCTGCTTGTTGCCACAGAAAGAAGATAATTTACGGAGCCGAATTTCAAAGGTCGGTTGTCTTCCCTTTGAAGTTTATCAAATTTTTTGTTTGACTTCTAACCAAACTTATATCTGGATTTTTGCTGATATAGCCTGTGTAAATGCAGTTTCTGTTATCTGTTTCTGAATGTTTTGGGAATTCTTACGTGACTTGCATAATGCTACCAGTATTTTTAATAGCAGTGGGGGATGATGCTGATTTGACTTTTTTTCCTACCGCCATCCATTCAAGAATTAAAGGTAACATTTATTTCCTGTAAATTTTATGCATAATTGCTTCATATTTGACTGTTCACTTTTAGGTTTGAGGCCAAGATCTGCCATCGCTGATAGGCTTTCTACTATGTGTGTCTTGCCGCTTCTGTTGGCTGGTGTTTTGAGTGCTCCTGGAAAACATGAGCAATTAGCAGCATATTTAAGGAAGCTGCTACTAGAAGACAATTCCATGGAAAATCGATCAACCAAGCATACTCCTGAGATTATTAATGCTATTCGCTTCATCTGGTTTGATTATCAACCATACATTTTTAAATTTTAAAGTATTTTTCTTCAATATTCATAATGAGCTTTCTTTATAATGCAGCACATTTGAAGAAAACCATGCCATGATATTTAATATTTTATGGGAAATGGTTGTCAGCTCAAACATGAGCATGAAAATAAATGCTGCACAGCTGCTGAAAGTTATTGTAAGAATGCTGCCTTCTTATTTTCAAGATCCATATCATACAAATGCCTAACCTAAGACAGCTTGTTAATTAATAGGTGCCATATATTGATGCAAAGGCTGCTTCAACTCATGTTTTGCCTGCCCTGGTTACTCTTGGATCTGATCAAAACCTGAATGTAAAATATGCCAGCATAGATGCATTTGGTTCAGTGGCTCAACACTTCAAAAATGAGACGGTACTGCTACTAGTATTTCTCTCTGGTATCTGTTGAAATTATGATGTTAATGCAACTATTTATTTCATATTCTTGATCAAATAAGATATCTTCCAGATTGTTGACAAGATACGTGTTCAAATGGATGCTTTTCTTGATGACGGTTCCCATGAAGCTACTATTGCTGTTATTCGTGCATTGGTGATTGCAGTTCCACATACAATAGAAAGACTTAGAGATTATATCCTTAACCTTATATCTTGAAAAAATTGTTCCGAGAAATAATGAATCTCCTGACATTGTTTTCTCATTCTTTTAGTCATTTGCATTTTATGTTGGCTTTCAAGGTCTCTGAAATAGTTTAACCTTATATCTTGAAAAAATTGTTCCGAGAAATAATGAATCTCCTGACATTGTTTTCTCATTCTTTTAGTCATTTAAATTGTATGTTGGCTTTCAAGGTCTCTGAAATAGTGTTTTTGTTTCCTTAACTTGACATACATCTTTTGTCCAAGATTTTCCAACTTACAGCAACGCCAAATGCAGCAAGTGATTTAATGCGTCGACGAGAGAGAGCCGATGCATTCTGTGAGGCAATCCGTGCTCTGGATGCTACAGGTTTGCTCATATAAAAATTATATCAATCTGGCATTGCCAAATTCTTTTGTGCTATTTCTATAATGTTCAAGTCAAGGTTTGATTGATAGCATTAATGCTTTGGACTTGCAACGGTTAATCATGAACATCCTGTATTCTGTTGTCATAGGATTCAGAATTTTTATTGATGTAAATATGTAATCTACACATAAAGCTACCAGTTCGATAGTTTTTCCATAACCCAATTAGTACCTGCAATGTATGGATCTTTTTATCCGAATGTGTTGTGTTAAATCTAATAATTGAATTTCAAACCATACTCTTATTCATTTTTTGAAGTCTCTTCCCTTTTTTAATAGAAAATTTTATTATGTAGTAAAATTAAGTCATAGAGGAATCATAAGACTGAGACATCCTCCAAACAGGAAATGATATAATTTTTTATCCTCTATCTATTGTTGGTCAAAATTCTCTTATGTTTTTCAGTCACTCCCTATAATGACAAATCATTTGTAATTTCAATATTCTACTTAATGCACCACCAGTACGCTAGAGTCTACAATTGCAACATTGTTTGTAAAAATCATAGTTTACAAGTTTTTATTTCATGAAGACTTTGTGTTACGATTGTTGAAATTTCTTTCTTCCCTCTAGTATTTTTAATTATTAGTTTCTCTTGTAGATCTTCCTGCAAATAGTATCCGGGAATTCTTCCTGCCTGCTATACAGAACCTCTTAAAAGACTTGGATGCACTGGATCCAGCACACAAAGAAGCCCTTGAAATTATTATGAAGGAAAGATCGGGGGGAACTTTTGAGACTATTAGCAAGGTCATGGGTGCCCATCTTGGGCTTCCGTCATCAGTTAGTAGCTTCTTTGGTGAGGGTGGGTTGCTCGGAAAAAAAGAAACCACGGAGCCGTCATTAGAGGTAGCTTTATCCCCCAAGGCTGCCACTCCACCCGCAGATGACACTAGATTTAGGCGCATCATGATGGGAAATTTCAGTGAGATGCTTCGTGGCAAAGCAAAAGCCCAAGAGGGTGGTCAGAACCAATAAGATGCATTTACCGATGGCAATTTTCTGCTCAATTAATTGTTTCATCAGGTGAATGTCACTGTTTTCCAAATGTACAACCAAGACTTATGATACTAAGTGGATTTCTTTTACAGTATTGTTTCTGGGATAGAAATAGAATATGAAGATATAAATGAGTAGTTTAATAGGCCCTGTGTTTGGGACAGGAGAGTGATTTGAATCAAGAGCACACATATGTGAATTGTTCATTAAATTATCATCTGCTCTATGCTTTGTGTTTTACTCACATTTTATGGTTTGGGATTTTTAGAAATGACACCCTCGCAATGCCTTTCCAGCAAGATTCTTATTTGACTGAAACCCAACAGCAGAATCAAAACATTGGCGGATTTTACAGTAAACCAAACCAGTATTGGTGCGGCAGACAGAGTCCCAAGATTTACCTGTATTTTGTACTATTGTTTGGTTTTCTGTTCAGTTCTCCGTAATAAAATATTTGTAAAATTTGAACATATGAGGGAAATGTTCTCCCTTATTACATATTAGGGGGTGGCTAATTCTAATATGGTTGATTTGGCTAATTCTAACACTTTGGGTTCCAGAAGGGATAAATAGTCTAAACCACTTAAAACACTTATAATATTGTAGACTTTTATGTAGTTTTTATTTTGAAAATTCTCATGTTAAGTTCTCAATGAAGAAAACAAATGTGATCACTCACACCTTAGCAATGACAATCACATATACGCCTAACCCTCGATGCTATCATTATAGTCTAATATATGTAGTTTTTTTACTAAACCTTTTATTATTGATGAAATGAAGTAAAAAATTTCATGCCAAAACTGAAAAAGCAGAAATTATGACAAATTATAATAGACTAAATCCTTGAAAATAATAAAGTGACAGTTAAATTATAATGATTGTAACAAGTATTCATAAGTAAAATCGGTTATTAAGCTCGACTTCTTTATTTTTTTTGTTATAAATTAGGTATGAGTATAATGGAAATCAAAGGTCTTCTTTAAGAGTTTTCAGGTAATTGAATTCCCATAATTGGATTCAAACCTATGGCATGTGGTTATAGCAAAAGAAACACGAACCATCTCATGTAAAATGAGCTTGATTTCTGGTCACTCGAGTTATAAGCTTTTTGGTTATGAGGAATTAAAACTAGTCACCACATTAGTTAATAAAGGCTTGCTAATCATGAACCACGCAATACCTTTATATCGTGTAACAATTGTTTTCGGGTAAAATCGTGTAATGAACTTCATTCGGTTCTCTCACGATATAAGTCATAACGTTTTTGGTTGCAAGGAATTAATACTAGTCACGAAATTAGTGTGGTAAAAATTTGAAAATAATTATTGTTTAGAATAAGGTTAAATTGTACGAATGATAATTTATTTTGCTATAGATGATTAATTAAAAAAGTCAATTATAAATTTTAAGAAAATTATGGATGGATGGATGGTACAGTGATTTATCTTATAACTTTGTTCTTTTTTTACTCTAGTACAAAAACCAAGGATTTCCTTTTTTCTTTTTATGGTAAATTTGAAAAGCATTGTTACTGTTTTAAGTGATCGACAAACACCACCAAATTTTACGTGTATTCTTTAAAGACCTGTACACACTAACATTTTCATTTGTTTTTAACGTGTTAATTTACAACTTTATAAAAAAAGGTCCTAAGTTACTTCTGTAGAAAAAGTCGCCCATAGTTAGAAGTAGTAATAGATTAAACCGAATGATTTAGCTTATATTAGATTCAGATCAAACCATATAATAGATAAGATTGAGATGTTTTGTAAACTTATTGAGTTAAAAAGAGTAGCTTCACGCGATAAAAAATATTTACAAATCTACTAAGTCGACCAATTTAGTTAAATATAAATAATTTTATTATTATTATTAATATTATTATTATACTTTTTTTTTTATATTTTATGTTAAATCATAAATTTATTTATATTTTATGTAATTTAAATATAATAAACTACGTTAATTTTTATCATATTTAAATATATTATTAATTATAAAATGTAATTTAAATATAATGTTAAATTTTCTAAAAAAAATCATATTAAATACTAAAATAAAATTTAAAACTCATTCATATATTAATTTATTAGTCGATTTACAAATACATGTACCACTTAAATCTAACTCATTCATATGACAAGTAAATGAGTAATAAATCAAACTCAAATCTAATATTTTCAAAATTATTTTGGATTCTTGTTGAATAAGTACATAACAACTAATAATTTGAAGTTGTTACTTTTCTCACAGTTACCAAATTATCCTCCTAAAAATTGTTCATTTCAACCCATAATAGGTTAATTAATATTCCAAAAGGCCAAATCATACTTTCAAATAGGTCAGGTTTGACCTTAAAAAACATATTACAAATAATAGATACAAAATAATAATTATTAATCAAATATATTTAAGCAAAGTGACTTAAGTATAGTTTAGGGGCGGATCTACTCTTAAGTGATGGTGTGCATGTGCACACCTTACAAAAATAAAATTGCTCTATAATATCCTATATATTTATTTTTTTAGTTTTGCACCTAAATTTAAGCACACTGATTTTATTATTTTTTCTTGCACATGCAACGCATAGGTACTTCACTTCTATAGAAAAATATGTGTTCAATAACATATTGTAGATGACGAAATTTATAGAAAAAAAATTATGGTATCGTTAGAATGTATTTAATATATATCTATTCAAAATTTAGAACTAAATCTATTTTCTATCCTTATAAATTTATAAATTTTAATTCACTTTTAATCTCACATTTGAAAGTTTCCGTGTTTTTAATATAATTTTATATGTATGATATTAATATAATTTTATATGTATGATAGTGATATTATTAATTAAAATTAAATGATTTTCACAACTTAATACAAACAATGTCGTATAAATGCCACTGGAATCGAATGGTTTGGTCTATTCTCACTGAAGAGTTTGTCCCTATATGTATAGTGAATTATAATTCTCATCACCATAAGAAAGAGACATGAAGATATATAGATGATAGATCCATCTGAAGAGTATGACCTTAAATTGTGTTTGCCCCAAGAGCATGACCCTTCAACAAATTTTACCTTAAAACGAGACGTGATGTGAGTTTACCGGAAAACATGAGCTTTCAACTTCAAAAACAAGAAGAAAAACAAAACATGACCTCTAAAACTAGACATGTTTTATTATTATATTTACTGATATTATAATAAAAAATTTATTTAAATACACAATCAAATTAAATAAATTTTACATTATCAATTATCACGTTAAATTATTAAAATATTAAATTATTATTAAATTACTTTTACAATCATACAGATAATTAGTTATAAAATATTGATAGTGTAATGTTTTTTATATGAATAGTATAAAATAAAATAAAAAATTAATAAAAGGTAGAACAGGATATGCATATAATTAAGTAAGAGTTATATGGTATAATATCTACAAATATTATAAAATTAAAGTGTGTGAAATACGTATATTTTAAGTCCATAACGTTAATTATAAATTAAAATTATTGATTATGCACGAAATTAATATATCAATATGAATTAAATGAGTGTCCCGTGAAAATAAAAAAATCAAAACAACGTTACACTAAAACGATAAATAAAATAACTTTGCACTAAAATAACAATATTTTAAAGAAAAAATATAATAAATATATATGTAAATGATGTATTTAAATAAAAAAAGAAAAAACAAATAATTTTAAATAAGTGATTTTAAACTAAAAATTAATCCAATATTTGAATTTAGAATTATTTGTAGTGGAATTACCAAAGCCACTAGTTATACTAGGAATTGCCACGAAATAGAAGTGGAGTTAATGCAAAATAATTACATCTCAACGACCATTTCTCGTGGGTACAATCACATATTACTTCCCACCCAAACTAAGGCGCAATTAATATTCGTTGAGTTGAGCACCAAACCAAACCCACTACACTCTCCCACTCATTATATAAACAACCAACATACCCTCATTTTATATGCATCACATCCTTGCTCAATTCATCAATACTATATTATTTGTGTCATCAAATTACTATTTATTAGAGATCCAGAATGAAGAAAGTTGTGTGTATGATTGTTATGTTAGTTGTTATGGTTAATGTTGTTTCAATTGCTGAGGCTGTGACTTGTAACCCATTAGCATTGAGCCCTTGTCTTGGAGCAATTACTTCAAATTCTCCACCTTCAGCTAATTGTTGCAGCAAATTGAAGGAACAAACACCATGCTTATGTGGTTACCTTAAAAACCCAAACTTGAGACAATATGTTAATTCCCCTGGCTCTAAACAAGTCGCTAGTACTTGTGGTGTTACCATCCCAAAATGTTAAATTAAATTAAATGCAACCCCCCTTTTCTATGTTTGATCGCTCCATCCATGAGGTATTTTATTTTACAATAATTAATTATGTCCCTCAAAGTTTATCTTTGGATAATTAAGTTAGTAAGATAAGAAAGCTCGATCTATCTGTCATGTATTGGGTCTATGAACAAAGTTTGTACTTGAGAATGATAAATAAGGAAATAATGGTGTTGCATACTACTTTAGAGTGGTGTTAATTTGCTCGAACAAGTTAACTCTGATATTTCTATGTTAATGGAATCAATGAATACAAGTTTGTGTGTTTATTAAGTAAAAAAAATGTGTTTATGAATTTTTAATTGATTATTTAGTAATTGATAAGCTGTAAATTAACATAACTCATACTATATTTATATGTGGATTAATGAACTTGTATGGCGTAATGTTGCAATGCAAAGAACCGATCAAGTAACTAGTTAGTCATTATGTAAGGTTTCATTTCTCTCACTTTCTCATAATGAAGTCATAATTTATAATTTATGCGATTTTTTTAAGTGACATGTCAAACATGAATGATTAAGAGTTCTTAAAAATCATTTGGTACTAGAGGAGCCGCTGTAAAATCTAACTATTGTATATTTGTAATTGTATATAGACATCCAATAGAGAAAACAATTGTCTCTAAATTAATCTTCTATTCAATTTACTTGATGCATGATATTATTTTTTTAAATTTTATTAATTTATCTTAAAAAGATAAAACAAATATATATATATATATATAATATTTTAATAATATTGACGTATTAAATTCACTAAAAATGGCTGGGCGAAGATATATAGTATATGATTTAGATCTTCTACTTCCTCTCATGCGTCCGTTTGAATTGAGTATTTAGATAAGATATTCTAAATGATTGTTTTATTCAATTTTTTAGGAAACGAGGGAATTCAGAATCAATTTTTTATTCTCTCAAGTTAAAAAAATTTAGTGGGAATAAGTGGCGGATCTTTTTAGGAGCGTGCAGGTGTCTATATTTTTTAATTTTTTATATATATACATATATATATATATATAATAACTAATTATATATTATAAAAAATAATAGTGATAAATTATTAAAATATTCTTAAACTATATGGTTTTGAGTAATTTTCGTCTCACTCTTCTCCATTTAGAACAAACATTTGTATATGCATAAACTATATGATAGAGAATGATAAATTAATTAATTTTGAATCAACTATTAATTATTAATAAGCTTTTTCATGTTAATCATTGATATATGATATAGCGTAATACTATTTTTTAATTGTAAATTATTTTAATTAATATGTGTAAAGTGACGGATCTTGCACAAAATATTTGCGTACAATTTCAATTTTCACAAGTCACAATTTTCACAAGTCTCATAATTTTTACAAATCACACAATTCAATCAAATAAAATATGTCCATTTTATAATTTTCATTTTTGTCAAAAAAATTATTCTTTAAACAATGTATCAAATTTGATATGTTTAAATATATTGTCACTTCTAAAAAATACAGCGGAGCTTCTCAAGGACAGAGAGGGCCGCGGCCACTCCAAAAAACAATAATTTATAAATAAAATGACTAAAATGTCCATATTAAAACTAAAGAATTACAAGAATACCTAAACCTAATTCAAATTTCTCTTTCTTCTTCTCTCTCCCATCCAGCCTCTCTCCTTCTCTGTTCTCTTCTCTGATTCTCTCCCTCTTTACAAGTTACAGCAGCCTTCCTCTTTCCCTCTTCCATAATCAGATTCACGACAAACGCGCGGCCGCCTCTGCTCCTCTGCCAAATCACGAATCGCTCGCCTGCGGCGGCCGCCTCTGCCTGACTGCCTCCGTGGCCGTTCCGCCCGTTCGTCGCTCTCGGGCCTGTTCGCTGCAACTCCCCAGATCGCCTCTGCCTGACTGCTTTGTTCGCTGCAACTCTCAAAATGTTCGAATTTCTATTTTGGTATTGCTGATTTTTGTTAGGTTTGATTTATGTTAGCATGAAATTTAAAGCTTACATTGTTAGTGTTGAGTTTGAAGCTTTGATTTGGAGTTTGGAATTTTGATTTGGAGTTTCAATTAAACGTTAATGTTTATTTTTTTAGAGTCTTTTTGCTGCACATAAGTTGTTTGATTTTATGTCAATATAAAGTGAGTTTTTTTGTCGCACATAAGGTGTTTGATTTTACGTCTATATGAAGTGTTTGAGTTTTTTTGTCCCATGTTTGATTTTATGTCCATATGAAGTGCTTGAGTTTTTTTGTTGCATATAAGGTGTTTGAGTTTTGTTGCATTTTTAAATTGATTGATTTAGATAAGTTTGTGAGAATGAAGAAGAGTAAAAGAATTGATTTGAACATGCAAGAGTTGATTTAAATTGATTGATTTAGATAAATTTTGCACTCTAGTTGAAAAATATTACCCTGTGGATTTCAACATGCAAGAGAAGATTAATTTGAAATTTCAACTCCAACATTTCTTGGTTGATGCTCGTCAAGATTTAAATTTGAATAATTTATCAACTATCCAAGAATTGTGCTCATGTTTGGTTGCAACTGAAAAGATGCAAAATTTCTACTTGATTGATAGACTATTTCGTCTTATCATGACTCTTCCAGTTTCTACTGTCACAACTGAAAGATCTTTTTCAGCAATGAAAATTATTAAATCAAGGTTACGAAACAAGATGGAAGCCTGTCACAACTGAAAGATCTTTTTCAGCAATGAAAATTATTAAATCAAGGTTACGAAACAAGATGGAAGCTGACTTTTTGGCAGATAGCATGGCGGTTTATATTGAAAGGGAAATTGCTGCAAGTATCAGTTCTGAGTCATGTAGTAAAATTATTTGATACTTCACTTTCTGTTTATTACAACTTAAATTTTTGCTATATAATATTATTTATATATTATATTTTTGCGATATGTATGCAAAAACATAGGTTCAGAGGCTTAAACCTAAGTGGATCTGTTGTTAGTAGTTATCCTGTGAAATTAGTTTTTAAGCTATTCCAAGCATAACTGGTTCAGAAAGACGATTAAGTGTACATAGCTTGACGATTTGGTCATCAATGTAACATCTCGCTGTCATAACCGATTGTGTCTAGTACCAATCAATTTAAAGATCAGTTATAATATCCTAATCAAATCACTATCCTTTACATCACAGCCCATCTTCTTCTTTTAATTTTATATCTATTTACATGTAGCTTGTTGGATACACATTTCCTTCCCAATGTTGTGAGTCCATGAAATTTCTAAAGCTACAAATTTGAGCTTTGAATTAGTTATGCGTTTTTAGCCTTTCCAGTGTTGCTCCAAATGGAGGCATAGTATAATGAGTTGGTGGTTTGCTGGTTGCAAAATGTTTTTTGCCATGTACATTAGCATTTATGTTGCAGTAAATGATACTAGTGTTGATTTTTGGATTTGATTGAAATTATCTTCCAAACACAAAATATATATGTTAGAGGATATCTAATCTTGATGGCATGCGTCAACAACACAGGAACAAGAACATGCTCGTATGTTGGTTAAGTGTTCGCTACACAAGAACGTGCTTGTATCAAATGTTGGTTAAATATCAGCTACTCTTTGATTGCATCTTATTTTTAGGCAGAGTATGTCTACTTGTATTGTATGTCTGATGCTGTTGATGACTCTATATCGAAATTTTCTAACTTGAATGGAGCATTTGTTTTTAATCTGAGTGATAGTTTTCTGTTAATGATATGTAAGATTCTTCAATTCTGTTAATGATATTGAGTACTTGAATTCTTTTCTACTAATATGGGTGACATTAGCTATGTGCTCATTTTCTTTTCCTTATGTTTTTTTTTCCTCCTTATGTTGAAATTGATTTATGTGTTTGATTTTCAATCCACTTATCAGATGATTGAAGAATGACATTAACGAAGAGGTATGTGCTGAGATTGTTCATATCAATAAAGTACATTACTGCAAACGTGATAGATCGAAACTGTGGACGAATAGTAGCAACATCATCCACCGCAGAACACGACATCAAGCAGTCCCTTGAGTGTGGCCGGTCCTGCAATGCAAAAGCAGCTGCTGTTGTTGGGGAAGTATTGGCCAGGCGGCTCAAAGTTGAGGGTCTTAATGAAGGACAAGGAGGAGGTATTCATGTAAATGTAAATAAAGAAGTACAGAAGAAAGGATTGAAGAGCCAAACCAAGATTTGGGCTGTGGTAAATGCTCTTAATTATAATGGAGTTAAACTCATACATGATGATGAAGATAGTGACAATATTCCTTGTTCTCATTCATAAGATAGGAGTGGAATTGTGTGCTAAGAACATCTCTGAAATAATAAAATTGCTTGGAACTATGGATTAGTCTAGTTTCTTAGAAGCTTTTGAGTCGGACAGTAATTAAAAGATCATTAATTTAATTATTCCACACTAGGAATTTATTGATGATACTCTTTTTGTGACATTGTAATGATATACAATACACTATTGATAATCTTAATATGATATAAAATTGGAACTGTTAAAATTGGTTTGAGTGTTTTTTTTCATTGTCTTTGTATTTAGTCTCTTTTATTATTACTAGCAGCTAGCAAGGTAACTAACTAATTGAGGGTCGTGATAACACGCAGTCAAATTTTATTTAATTTTTTCAAACCTAGCATGATTATAATCATACAACTTTTTTAATTTAATCTCTTAGTATATTTTCCCTCAAATCACCACTAATATATACTCAAGTTTGTTCATCATCGCATTCAAGTTCAAGAGCTATTAGATATAAAGCCTAAGAAAGGGAAAAATATTTTGAAGTCTTTGAATTAATATTTTGTTAAATCATTTAAGTCCTTGTCGACAATTATCTTTTTATTTTCTGTTTGAATTGCTGAGTTGTTAAATTTTTATTAATAACAATTTAGCTTTTTTTTTTAATAAATCCGTTCTTTATATTAAGATCATAGTAAAATCATATATATATATATATATATATATATATTTATGCCTTTAATTTATTTAAATACAAATGGAAATGATTAAATATTAAGTTTGATTTCGTATTAGAAGATATATTTAATAATTTGATAATTCAATCAATTTTTTACTCATAATTAGATAAATAAAACCGCACGTAATTGAAAAGCATGCCCATGCCAATTCTCTCATCCAATTTAAATGATGTACCTTTCACGGTATGTGGCATAATGGAGAACCGCAACATTATGTCAATTCAAGAAAACGTATTTTCATCAAAAAAATTCCAAGAAAGAGTATTTAAATTTTCAATAAATAAATTTTAATGTCCTTGATTTTTGATATTTTTATTCAATGAAATATTACTACTTTCCAGTCCCAGTCATCATACACAAGAAGGACCTTCAACTAATTTATCTTTTTTCTACAATAGTTATTGCTTCTCAATTATTTTCCTCTACCAATAGTCAAAAAAAGAAAAACACATTAAAAAAAACAACCACCAACAATCTCTTTTAAGCAATCACCAAATTGAGCTTGAACAGTAGTGAAGAGGAAAGCTGACATAATAACAAATCTCATTTTTTCTTGGTGGTTGGAAGAAAAATGGTAGGGGAATCGAGAAAGTGGGTGGTGCTAATAGCAACCATTTGGATACAAGCATTCACAGGAACAAACTTTGACTTCTCATCTTATTCATCTGAGATGAAATCAGTTCTTGATATAACTCAGCTTCAGCTCAATTCTCTTTCTGTTGCTTCAGATATGGGGAAAGCATTTGGGTGGTGTTCTGGTCTTTCACTCATCTATTTTCCTTTGTGGGTTGTTTTGTTTATGGCTGCTTTCTTGGGCTTTCTTGGTTATGGATTTCAGTGGCTTGTTATTCAAAGATTCATTACTTTGCCTTATTTTCTGGTCAGTTTTCACCACTTCTAACTAATCCCTCTTTGCATTTCGTTACTTTGATTTCTCAATATTTATTCAAATGCAAAAAAAAAATATATATATATATATATATAAAAAGCAAAGAAGAAATAATAGCCATGTGATACTTTTTAAAAAAAAAAAAAATTACAGCACAAAATATAATTGTTATGTATTGTTTCTGAACGACCAAGTAAGAGTGAGTTGTAAAATTAATTTGAGAGGTAAAAATTCAAAAAATTAACTTTAAGTTAGAATCAATTATATTCAAACGCATGTAATTATGTTAGATTCAATTTTACCTTGTCCATATCTAATGGATTTGCGGCCACCACATAGAATCTAAGGTGATGTTCACATAACTTTCGACAGTGTGGAAAGTTTCCTGCAGAGGGTAATTCAAGAATATGGTAGGGGTATTGTAATTGACACCATTGTAAGAAATTCAATAAAGGCATTATACTGTTAAGGAAATGTAGAGAACAAAAACTTAAATTGAGTTGCATCATGTACTTGTGCACATGATTCATGTTGTGCTAGAGTCTCAATGTAACAACAACTCAACACCATAGAGTCATGTTTTATTTCCTTGACAGGTACTTGATTCGTACAGTGAATTTGATATTTTGAATATGTGAATATATGAACTCAACTCGTGGACGACATATATATATTTTTAATTATTTTCTATTATTAATATGTTAAGATTTATTGTTTATTTAGTTGTTTTATGTGTTTGATTGAGTTTGTAGATATGTATTTTAGCTATTAAATTATGTGTTATACTGAAATTTTATGATTGTTCAAATTACTCAAATATTGAAGTTATATGAAGTATTAGAATCCTTTAAAGGATGAAATGCCACCAATTCTAATCCTCCCCAGCTACTCTCCACAACATCGACCGATTAAAATACAACAGTTTTGTTTCTATTTTTTAATTAGAAATAAATTTCTATGATTGGAAGTGTAGTTAAAAAAATTCAAAGTGGTTGTCTCGTACGCACAACTTAGTTGGTAGCTGCAAATGTGTTGATATGCAACCTAAATAGTAATCAATTAAAATTATGGCTTAATTATACTTTTAGTCTCCTATTTTATTATACTTATAAAATAGTTTCCTAATTTTAAAATTAAACTTTTTGGTTCTCAATTATTACCTTTGTTATAATTTTGGTTCAACTTACCCAAAAATTGTTATTTTTAGCCTAAAAATGAAGATTTTTGCCCTAACGGTGGCATATTCTCTTCAAATTTATAATTGGAACAATAAATGCCTATTTTTGGAGTCATAAATCACCATTTTAGGGATCACAATCTATGTTGAGACCAGAATTGCAACACTAATAACACTAATTGAGGTACTACAAATTCAATTTTAAAATAGTATCATCAATATCTTATGACCTCATAGTTTTGTTACTACAAAATTCAATTTTAAAATAGTATCACTAATATTTTATGACCTCATAGTTTTGTTTCTTCCCATGATTTTCATATATATATATATTGAAAAAAATAGGCAGTGTGGATGTTTCTAAAATATCATTTTATATATTGATTTATCTAACTTTTATCTTTCATATTTCAAGGTAAATTAGTAGTATTACTAAGAAGTGTTATTTTTTTAAAAATATATCAAATAAACTGAAATGAAACTTATATTTAGATATATTATTTTACAAAAATAACATATTTTTAGATACAAAGAGTAACATAAGCCTGTATTGTGATTTGTGATTGAACAAATAAAACCATTTAAATAATCAATTTATCAATATTGAACTGTTTAGAATTTATAAAATGTTGAATTACTACTCAATGACATTATACATAACTTTTATACTATATCTAATCATATTTCACTATACAATAATATACACTATTTTTTATTTTTTATGAATACTTTTTGTTTACGTGCACCCCGAGCGTTGGGAACCCACTTTGTAATAGAAAAACAAAGGCCTCCTTAGTTTTATTTAGTTGTTAAGAATTAAGATACAATTTAACTTATCAAAACTTTGGCAACATTTTTTAGTATGTAAAATTGACATATTTATATGTTAACAAAAAAAAATATTGTTGTACATTGAACTACAGGTGTTTTTCCTATGCAAGCAATAAACACAAATGATGATACTCTCTATCTTTTCCTTAATGCTTTTGTTCCTATCCTCATTTCTGCATTAGTACTCATTCCAATCCTCCAACAATCACATCCTCAACAACATTCTTTGGACACAGTTCGTCGTCGAGATGATTCCATAGTTTTTCTTTGTCTCAACATCCTTGCTCTTGTCACAGGTCTCTATCTTCTCTTTCTATATTCCCTCTCTTCTTCAACAACCATTGCTCGCATTATCCTCGTCGGCGCAATTTTTCTCTTAGCACTTCCCTTATTCTTGCCAAGCCTTGTGAATTCAATAGAATGGCCTTGTTTCACTCTACCTAATAGCTTTTCGTTATATGACTCAAGTTTCACTCTTGTTGACAATAATGATGAGCATGAGCTTCACAAAGAGCTCATTAGTAGTAATGAGAATGGTTTTGCAAGTAATGGAAGTGTTCAAAGCATGATGATTGAGAAGAATTTCTGTTTTGTGAATGTGTTGGAGAAAGAGAAGATTAGTATGCTTGGAGAAGAGCATTCGACAAAGTTGTTGGTTAGAAGATGGGATTTTTGGCTATATTATATTGCATATTTCTGTGGAGGAACAATTGGATTGGTTTATAGTAACAACTTGGGGCAAATTTCTCAATCACTTGGACTCAGTTCTCAAATAAGTTCTCTTGTGACACTTTACTCCACATGCTCCTTTTTTGGTAGACTTCTTGCAGCTGCACCTGACTTCTTTAGCAGGTATGTATTAGAAGTCTTTGAGTTGGTTCAAGGATAATTTACATAGAATAGTATTGGAAAAACTACATAAAGAACGAGTAAATATTCGAGTTCATAACCGAAATTTAAGGACCGTATCAATCTAGTTTTTCACATTATCAATATGTCAAAATAATATTTGAAATTGTAAAATGTTATTCAAGTTCGTCCATTTATCTGAATTTGTCGTCAAATGCCATGACATTATTCACTTAATTTTAAATTTATCCCCAATATGACCAACTTATGTCATTCTAGTCCATACAAATATAAACTTAATGGCGAATTTCATTAAAATTTTGTAATCTTGGAGATTATTTTGAAATATAGATAATGTGAAAAACTAGATTGATACAGTCCTACTATTTCAAGAATCAATTCAGATATTTACTCGGGAAAAATTAAGCCTAAACTTCGAAAGAATTTGACTAGCTTAATGGATAATTCTGTTAATTGTTGGAAAAGATTGTGGTTCCTATCACATTATTTTTTTTAACAATTATGAAATCACCCTTAAATCTTGTTCAATGTTTATAGACTGTTGATTGTTTCTTCAAAAACTATAGTTATTTTTTCCATTTACTCAATAACTAATCCCCTAGTGTTGTATGACAAATGCAGCAAGATAAACTTTGCAAGAACAGGATGGTTCGCAGCAGCTTTGGTGCCAACACCTATCGCAGCAGCTTTGGTGCCCACAACATTCTCATCACCAACATTCCTTTAGGCTCGTGCCTTTATGGCCTTCTTGCAGCATTGATTTATGACTCTCATGCAACAACCACAAGAAAATCAATATGGTTGCATGAGATGTCCTTGTGTATGGGGAGGAAATGCTATATGCAGACATTTGTATGGTGGGGTTGCATTTCAATGGTTGGATTGGTTTCAAGCTTCTTGCTATACTTTAGGACTAAGCAAGCTTATGACAAACATGAAAGAAATAAAAACAGAAACAGAACACAATTGACATAGTAGCTTATGTATAGCATACGATGCAATGTTGAAAAATTATAAGTATATAAATATATTATTTTTTGTTGATATCTAATATAATTTGAATCATATAATGAAAAATATAAATATATTTTTTCTTTGTGGGTTAATTTAAGGGGTCAAATGAACTTGTTTTAGAATTAAAGGACCAAACTAAAATTCAAATATAAATTCAGAGACTAAAAAAGTATCTAAGCCAAAAAAGAATTAGAATATCTCCGAAGAATAGCATATTTTCCACGTTTTGAGAAGTATGAGTGTTCAATAATGAAAAAAATATTAATAAGAGAAATATTTATTATTTTGAATTGGGAGTATGAGAAACATTGGTTCCGTGAAAATATGGTACACTTTATATAGTGATCCTAACTAAATATAAGGTTGTGGCAAGGCATTGAGCGCTGAGTGCAAGTGTTGCTCCATACACACTATCTTGAGGTTGGATGCCCTGTCATGCACATATTCTATCTGTGGGCATAAACAATTGTATGGAACACTTAAAAAGAAATAAGATCTGCCTTGTTATGTTTAAAGTTTCATTAACTTAACGTGTTGAAAAAAAAAAATGATGTTACATGTTTTTTAGGTTTCAAAATATTGTAACTCTTTATGGATTTGATGAAGATGTGTTGTTACATGTATGAAGCGTAATAGTAACTACATAAACACATCTTTTGATTTAAAAATCTGATCATGAATTATTGTGACTCTTCATGAAGTGTTGTTTTACCCAAGTAAAATGACATATCTTGTTCTATAAATAGTGCAACAACCACTACAAAAAAGAAACAAAATTGTGCCATATTCTACAAAATATTATTGAAAGACAAATTTAACGTAAATATAGAATTCATTTAAAGGTTTTCAAAGTACTCTCTTAAATTCATTTTTCTATAACCCCTAATTATATTTTAAAGGTTATCAAATATTGATTACCATTGTAATAGAACTTAAATGTCACTATTTCTATAGTCCTCTACAGTGGTAGACAACTGAGACATAATGAACTTAGGATGAGACTCAAAAGAACAATACACACTTTTATATTTAAGATGTTATAACAATAAAATATTTTCAAAGCTTTTTAGCCACATCAATTTCAACGTGAATTGCAAGAGATGCTTTTTAGCCACATCAAAGAAAACTATATAAAAGAAAGAAAGCAATAATTAAAAAAATAATAATATATTTTTTTTACAAAAGAAATATAACTACCTTAGTAAAAAAAAACTACAAAAAATAACTATATTATACTAAAGATTAATTAGTATCTACAATCTCTTAACTTAATTTTAATTAACGTTTTAGTTATTTTTTTCTATTTGGTTCTTTATTTTAATTTTAAGTGGCGATTTGATTTTTTACGTTTTAAAATATTAACAATGTTATCTTTTTTTTTTTTACATAA
>JBBPBS010001064.1:2141883-2160693 GCA_037974835.1 Cicer judaicum | reverse complement strand
ATAATTTAAATATAAATTTTTAAATTTAAAAAAAAATTATATATAATTCATTATTTGTTAAAAAAATTCTAAATTTGTGTAGGAGATGTTCTTATGTTCTAAACATCAATGGAAAAAATACCTTCAAAAGTTCATAAAATATGCATGAATTAATTTAAAAGTATGCATTAAAATTGTTAACATAAAATATTTGAGTGACTATTATTTTTAAAAAATTAAATAGACTAAAAGGAAATATAATATATTTATAGAGATCAAAATATTTTAATCTTTTAAATCATATAACTAATTAAATAATATATTAAATAAATAAAGAAATTAAATAAAATAAGAATTCGTCAGATTTGTAAATCAACAACTAACATTACATACACACATATACAAATCATAAATACGTTAAAATATCAACCATTAATTTTTCTTAATTTACCAAACTACAAATCATAAATACGATTGCAATGGAGACGTAATAATTTCATTCTATATATGTTTGTATGTTAAGTGTGAACAAAAAATGCCACATATTGGATGAAAATTAACATGGTGAACAACATATAAATAAAATGTTTGATGAAATTTAACACAATAAACAACGTATAAATAAATAAGATATTAAATATATTTAATATCTTCAAATTTTATTCAAATATATGATTTCAAAATTATTATGTAGGTTTCCTTTAATCTTGGAGATCTATTTTTATTTTATAATTCCTTCCAATGCATATTCATATATGATTATGTCTATTTGAGCAATATATCATTAGTGCAACCTTAAAAGATGAGCACACAAAACATGTCTTGTTATTTTTTCACCATACATAAAAAAATTGTTGCATCTTAACTCCATGATTGGCTTTGCATATGAAATTAATTAAATGATCTATATAATGAAACATTAAAAGTCATTCATATTGATGTTATCCACCAAAAATTATAAATACTAATACATTTTAGAGCAGTCCCAATCTTGTTCAAGAGAGAGGAACACAAAAGAATGTCCACTGACTACTCTTTTATTCTAATCAAAATCCTCTCATTGTTATGAAAACCACGAAAAAAAACAAAAAATTAACAACTTCCCATGTTTCTTTAGTACCAAAATGGAAAAACTGACCTTCCTAATTTTTGGTACCATGTTAGTGCCCTTCAATACACATTGATCTCAGTAGAAGTCATCAAGTGACAAATTCTCAACAGAGCCAAAGGTTTCAACTGATCCAATCCTTGAGTAATTGGTCATTGATCCACCCAAAAAATCAAGTGGTGAGTCATTTGAGATGGTTGTTTCATATATGAATGACATGCTTGTATCATTCATCGTAGGATAGGTTACATCAAAACAACCTTTGTTCACCTCATAATCATTAAGGAAGATATCATTGATGGTATCACATGTTCCTTCCATATATTCATCTTGATCACATGCCTTTTTTGCTTGAATTACCTATAAGAATGCATAGGATAGAAAAAAAATTACAATGCATGGCTAAAAAAGAAGTGGAATTTTAGAATTGAAAAAGAAATTGTTATGCTTAGTTTTCTTGAAGAGTACATACATAATTCTGATTTTGATTATCTTGGTAAACCATGATAGAATCTCCTAAGCGTAGACCATGCATGCTTACAAAATCTCCTGAAAATATTTAATACAATAAATTTTTTTAAACAAAGTTTAACTCGGAATTAGAACAATAGTTCAAGTAAATGAAAATATACCAATATTTTTAAGTACATACATCCGACTATTATTGTTTAGCCAAAACCTGAATTATTGAAATAGAAATATAATCAACTATAAATTTGAATTGTTAGTACAACTTAATTGAAAATTATCAAAAAAATTAATATAGACATTCAACTAATACCAATCTTTCTCAAGTTGATATAATGTAAAGCGATCAAAAGAAGAATGTGTCAAGGATATATAATTTATATGATAAGATGACATGTTAATGAATACACCAAATCTACTTTATAACAATTTGAAATATGAATCATTCCTTCTTAATTTAATGCTCAAGATTGAGTAAACGTATGGACGTAAAGGAAATATAGTTCCAAATGTAATTGCATTCAATTTCATTTTAATTTATTTTGTGGTCATGATAATTAATCAACAATATATATACCCACACACGCATAACAAACCTGTACTTGAAGCTCGATACATGAAGACCATCTATACCATCCATGTTGATAAGAATTCCTTCCTTTGACTCAAGGACAGGAAGGAAAGCCTCCGCTGCTTTCTACAAATTATAACAATAAATTTATTATAAGGCTATGTTGGTTTGTAATTATAGTTAATGCAACCAATATTTTTAAAGATAACACTACATAAAAATTAGCCATTCTTTAAGCAAATACCAAACCTTTGGCAATACCATTCTCCTAAGGGAGCTAACATCACTGTTCTTCAACTCCTTTTGAAAAAGGAATCTCAACCTCTTAGGATCAATTTCCTAAAAATAGAATGAAAAGTGTAAGGCCAATTATTTATGGTATTATTTTTTCTAGTCAAGTTATGGAATCAATTAATCTAATGTAAAAGAAACATTAAACTAAAACATTATAGTAAATGCCACAAAAAGTTGGGGTAGATTAGTACTACTTCGTTTACTACACAAATTGAGTAACAAAAACAATATCCCATGCCTTCACTTCCACTTTTACTTATTTATTACTTTTCAACTAAAAACTCATTCTCTAAAATCTTTTTTCATTTTCTTGTGGGTAAATCTTCCTATTCTTCCAACAATTGAAGAATCAAACTAGTAGTATATTAAATTAAGCCATTCAAAGAAACAAAACATATCTAAAAAACGTGTATAAAAAATCCTTCCAATTATAGCATCGGAAAAGATTGTCGTAAAAAATGATTTAAATAAGTGTGAGAATCACGAGAAAAACAAAACAAATTAAATAAAGAAAACAAGTTTTCAAATCCAACTAGATCAATTATATAATACTCTCTTGACAACAAAATATAAGCAAAAACACAATTTAAAAAGTTGATATAGCTGATCTAATTTAAAAAAAATCAAATAATATGTTTTTGGTTATATTTTATGTTGGATAGATTACAGATCTAAAATATCGGAAAGAAGAAAAAGGATGGAAAGAAAACGAAGGAAGAGAGAAAGAAAAAAGAAAAAAAAATCTCACACGTGCGGGAGGGAGAGTAGTGGAAGGAAAAAGAGTTGGAATTGGAGAAAGAGGCACGTGCGAGGAGGAAGTAGTAGCACTAGAAGGAAGGTTTTTGAGATGAATGGTAATGGTGTTGTTGTTGTTGATGGCAGAAGAAGAAGAAGATGAAGATGAAGATCTTCTTCTATGTCTGGCCATCCTTTTCTTCCTATGAACAGTTCCGAATGCAGCAGCAACAAAAACATCATGGATCTTATGACCCGACCCGTTAATGTCATTGTCCCCTGTTTTGTTAACAAACTCAACTTCACCTTGAACACCTGCCATTAAAGCAGTCGCCTCGTTTTTTTGAATCACCACCACTTTCTCTCCTCCTTCATTCATCATCATTACTCACTCACTCACTCTCAGATACTATATTGAACGACGCTCGGCAATCACGAAATGGGTTTTGGGTTTGGTGTTAAACAGATCAATGGTGGAGCTACTTCAGTGGAGTATAGTATATAGAATCTCTTCTTTCTCTCTTCTATTTTTAGCACCAAAGTTTTTTGTGAAAATATGACATTTGTGCAATCTACATTCACCCCTTAATTTCTCTCCTTATAGCTTTTGATGATTTTTACTACAACTACTTTTGCTTAATTACTCTTTTTGTTTGACAGGTTTTTAGCTGTAAATGGGTTATGGGTAATGGGGTTATAGTCTCTCTTTGTTGATATATATGATGATATGAGTACCAAATGTTATGACCGGATTCATTGGTTCTTTAATTTCATTTTGGATTTATGTATGAATAATAATGATGATGATAATGTGGAGTGAGTGATGAATGTGGCTCTTTGTGAATGGGGAGTGTGTAAACTATGGTTAAGTTGAAATGAGTTGAGTTCAGCATTGGGGTTGGTGCGGTGGTGATGGTGGTGGTTAGAGAATGACCAAACAATGAGTGACGGATGTATTGTGAACAAAGACTAAACTTGTTGCTTCAATCTTGATTCCATGTGTTGCTAAAGTTCTGTAACTTGCACCAGAATTCAATGGTGTAGTTTTTCCTTTTCCATTACTACCACTACTAGTATTAATATTGCTTTCTTTTTCTCTTTCATCTTTTTTAAATTAAACATCAAAATTATTACTTAAATGGAAAGTTGCATGGTTGTATATTTTTAACTTCAATGCACTACTGCATAGGAGGAGAGATAGATCTCTTTCATCTTTTTTAAATTAAACATCAAAATTATTACTTAAATGGAAAGTTGCATGGTTGTATATTTTTAACTTCAATGCACTACTGCATGGGAGGAGAGATAGATAGATTAATTAAACAAATTAATTAATTAACAGAGCAAATTGAGGAGAGATAGTTACACGGTGATTGGAATAATTAGGTTCTCTAGTATTAATGCAATCGTATTAACTCCAATTACAATGAGCTCCATTTTTATTTCTAGGTGTACAATACTATGCAAAGGTTTATTTATCTTGAAATAATTATTGCATAGTATAATTAGTGAACAAGATTTAAAATTATTATGTTATGTCTCCTTTAATCTCTAGATGTCAGTCAATCACTACTATAGTGTTTCTTCGTCTTCTTGTTAATTTATTTATATTTTTAAAATTTTTATACATATGTAAGTAAATCGTACCTATGATGATTTTATGATTGTGAAATGTTTAATGTTTGTGAAAGTGAATTGTAACTGTGAACGATGTGTGTTGTGTAATTTTTTTAATCGTAATATGATATTTAAAATAAGAAAATTGATTTTTTTTTCAAGAATAAAGTTTTCGACGAAGATAGAAATTATAAAACAGATACATTTTATTGAATTGAATTGTGTGAATTGTGTGAAACTATAAAAATTTGTGTGACTTTGTGAAAATTGTGTGACTTATGAAAATTGTGAAATTTGTGTGAAATGAAACTCTAACTTTTTTTAACTTGTTGACTATGTATGAATTGTGTGAAGCTCTAATTTTTATTTATAAATTTCAACCTCCAATATTTTATGCAAAATCCATGTTTGGTTGTTGATATATTTCATTTATCATAAATAAAAAATAAAAAATAATAATAATAATTTGAATGTAATGCACATAATATCAATTATATAGTACAATGAATAATTAAAATTACATTAAAAATTAAAATTAACATGTTTTTTGGTTTTTTTTTAAATGTATCTATCATACGTGTAAAAAAAATTAAGTAATATAGATTCACATAAGGTGAACAACCAAGTTTTACAACATAAATTGATAACAAATATAGTGTGAACTTTGCACCCATAACATGATTACAAAATACAATAAATAATTGAATAATTGAATAATTTTACGAAGTAATATTTTTTGTATGAACTTTTTTAGCATATTTTTATAAAGTTTAAATATATTTTTAGTAATTGTAAATATAGTTCATTTTGATTTATTAATTTTTTATAGTAAAAAATGTGACATGATTAATTTTAAATGAAGTGACACATATTGACTGTGTAACTATTGTTGACTAGACAATATTTAATATTTAATATTAAAATATATTTTATTAATTTATTTAGTTGTTTAATTAAAAAAATTAATTAATTAATTAATTAACCAATTAAATAATAAAAACTCAATAATCTTCATCGCCAAATTTTTTAATAAAAATTCAATAACCTTCATCTTCAACTCTAATTTCTTCATCTTTAGATCATAAATTATCATATATGATCCAAACCTTAAAAATTATAATCTCTCATTTTTTCTTACATCGCACTTATTATGGACATGTTCTTGTTCTTGTACTTTGGCTATGGCCTCCTATTAAGGTCTTAGTCTCTCTTATCATTTTTCCTTTTTTATCAGAGTGGTTGCAATTTTTGTCATAAAATTTCTTTCATTTTATTTTTTCAATTTTAATTTTTCGTGTAAGGATTTGTATAATTTGGATCGATCAATAGTTTGACATTTGTGGTTGTAAGATTAATCGAAGACTGAAAATTTTCACACAAGATGAATTTAGTGTTTCTATTGTAAGGTTTTTTACTCCACGTAGATTTGGCTGCGAACCCCTGTCCCCTTTCAAAACCGAGATAATGCACATTTAGTTTGAATAATAGGTGTTGTGGAAGAAAAATGAGAGATTATTTTTTTTTAGGGGTTGAAACATATATGAGAATTTGTGATTTGATGATGAAGAAAATAAAGTTGAAGATGAAAGTGTGGTTGAGTTTTGTAAAAAAAATTGAAGTTGAAGATGAAGATTATTGAGTTTTTATTATTTAATTAGTTTATTAATTAATTAGTTTTAATTTTTTAATTAATTGATTAAATGAGTTAATAAATTTTAATTTTAAATATCAAATATTGTTTAGTCAACAAACAATTACACGGTCACCGTGTACCATTTCATCTAAACTTAGTTATGTTACTATTTTTTATTAAAAAAAATCATAAATGACTTTTTTTAAACTTGTTAAAATTTATAAAGGTATAAATAAAAAAATAAAATTAAAGAGATTAAAATTAGAACAAAGTTTATTTACAAGGACTAATATTTAAAGCATTTTATAAATATTGAAGTTTCAAAACTATTAAAGTATTAACAAATTATAAATACATAATAGAAGATAGTAACTATTTTTAAAGTAGAATATGTATATCACTTCAAATTACTATATTTTATAAATAAATAATTATTCAGTTACTATACGTTATTAAGTATAAAACATTAAAATGTAGTTGAATAATTGTTGTTATAGCAATAAGACTATAATATACATAGCAGAATTTGAACAAAGTATTATTTCAAATTATTTTCGGTTGACATCACTGATTCACTCATCTATCTATTATTCTTTCCTTATGCAAGAAAAATAAATATATTGTTCATTGAGTTTAATTGTTCTTTCAAATTTTAAGATATTGATAGTCCATTTTCTGTTAGCATTTTTTTATATTTAAATTTGCATATACATTTATGGCACCTTGATAGTTTGTCTCTAAGTTGAAAGAGAGTATTTATGCATTAATAAATATTTAAAAATATTCACATAATGACATTTTTTTATTATATATCAATATAAAATTTGCTTATTAAATTTTTTATTAAAATATTAAATATTGGAAATATTAATTATTATTTTTATTATTAGTGTCTGGGCATTGATGATCGTTTTTCTCAATAAAAATAATAGAATTTATAAATTTGAATCTAATTATTTTAAAAAATAAATCATTTGATTAGTGAGAAGGAAATATATAATTGTAAATAAATTAGTTTAATGAAAAGAAGGTAGAATTGAAAGAAAAAAAGTTACACAAAAACTTGATATCCTTTAAATATATATTTTTTCAGAAAATTAGTTATTTAATTGAATGAAGGAAAATAATATTGTAAATTAATACACTAAGTGAATGATAAAACTTAAAGAAAAAATCTTCACTATTATTATTATTATTATTATTATTATTGAGTTTTACATATAAATTATTTAAAATAAACATTTCATATTTATGAAATATAAATAATTTCCAGTATAAAATTAGACAACATAAGCATGGGTGTTGTATGTTCATGCCAAAATTATAGTCAAACATATAGGTGCCAATTTCATGAAAAAAAATATCGTAGATTCATAGTTAAAGATACTCTAAAAAAAGAAAATTGAATTTTAAAAAAGAAAACCTAAAAAATAAAAAAAATTAAAAAATATGTAAACTTTTGCATTAAGTGGAAGTTATATAAAAAAGAAAACCTAAAAAATTAAAAAATATGTAAACTTTTGCATTAAGTGGATGTTATAGGTCCCACTTTCTTAAATTTATTTTTTAATTATTTCTTTATTAAAATCGATAAAAAAAAATTTGTTGATTTTTTTCTAGAAAAATAGTTTTTTTAATTGACGACTTTAGTAAACCTATATACAAATAATTATTATTATAAAAACTAAATTTTAGTTGTGGTTTGTATATTTTTCGTAATTTGATGAATTTTTTGTTTTTTTTTTTGAAAGAATGATGTGGTTTATATTATATTTTTGAGATTGTGGTTTGTTTACTAAAATATATGAAATCAACTATCCTTTGATAGTGTTATTATTATTGTTATTGATTTTGTGTTAATAATCAATTAGGTGATTCAGGATATGGTTAAGTTAATGTTAAAAGTGAAGTCAAAACTTTAAGTTAATCTATTAAGATAATGTGTAATAAATTCTAATCTTTCATATTTTGCATAGAGAATTGTCGTTATTTGATTTTTTTTTTGTTTATTTTCTAAGTGAATGGAAATCCTTTATTTAGACCTAAATTGTTTGGTTAAAATGAATTCTCATTTTTTGGTGTGTATAGAAGTGTTTGCTCAAAATTTCTAATTTCAAATTTTGTAAAATGATTTTTATTTAATGCAAAATATTATATTTAATTTTCATGCATTTAATTCTATCTTTGTGTGTAAATATTTGTACTCACTAGTTAATATGCTGATGTTGCTTGATCGAAAAGTGTGCATATTGAAACGTCTAAAATACATTTATTTTATTTAATATCTTTTATTGCATTTAATTTTTATTTTTATGTGTTAGAGAATTATATTATGTGTTTACTGCAGTGATTATTTTTTATTTATATTATTTTAAACTTTAAAACTAAAATTTATTCTCCTAAATTAAGAGTACAGTAGTTTAAATAGTTTAATTAGTTTAAATAGTTTATAGAAAAATAGAATAATTTAGTTACCTAAATTAACAAAACTAAAAATATTTAAAAAAACTAAAATATTGGCTTACGTGAACTCAGTTCACACGTGATTTCAAATTTAGAACCCTACGTGAACTCAGTTATATCAACATACAACCTCCATTACCTTGCACAATCTTAATTCACGTAAATTGAAATTTTTTGAATTCTTGTAAGCTACGTGAATTAAGATCACGTGAAGGTACGTTGGAAGTAAAATGAGGGGCATTGGAAGTAAAATGAGGAGTGTTGGAAGCAAAATTGAAAATGGGACTAGACTAGGTTTCTCACTTATACTATGTAGGGTTAGACTCCTCTCTATATTTGTATATAAATAGTTAGCATTGTGCGGGGAATTTGGTGCGACGGCGTCAAGATAGCAGTGAGGTGGGAATGGCAGATTGGAGCAGTTTGAAGTTGTGGGAATGGGTTGTTTGGTTAGAAACACTTTCAAATTCATAAGCTTAATCAGCTTTGCTTTGTGTGATTCTTACCAATTCCGCCCATTCCTATTATTTCTTATTTCTTCTCCCTTTCCCTTCCCTCACTTTGCCAATATATGTTCATCCATATATCTTAATTATTAACTCCCAACATTTATATATATACATACCAGATCTAACATCTCCTGCATGTGTAGATAGATCTCAACCCTTTAAAATTTATTTTATTTTTCTTAATGTTCCTTATTCTAGATCTGAAATCGCGTTCACTGCTGTAGGTACTCCAAATACCAGATCCTGGTAGAATACACAAATTTATATTTAAAATTTTCAGAATTTTTCCTTATGGATGTTAATTTGAGGTTGTTGAATTACATTTTGGATGAAAACATAATTCAAAAGTTTTGCCGATTGACTCTCTGGCATGTTACTCTGTAGAATAGTTGGTATAATTATTACTAATGGAAGCAATGCCAATTTATTTTCTATTCTAAGATGCATTATCAAACTACATATCCGGGAAAGATAGTCTATCTTTTATTCTTTATGAACTGTGCGATCAATTTGATACTTCAAACATAGTCACATGGCTTTATTTTTTTCTCAAATAAAAAAATAAAAAATGTTAAACCGCAATTGTTGACTCATGTACCAACAAAATAGTTGAACTCTCATAGTAAAACTGTCTTGACTCACACCACCAACATTGGTCACCAACGTTGTTGTGTAACCATTACTGTTAACTCGCAAATGTTGTCGTCATTAGATCAATCTTAAGATTTAGATTATGCCATTTTTTAATTTTAAATAAAAATGAAAGAACAAATCACAATGGAGAGCATTTTCATCTCCTCCACTATTCTTCGAGAGTCCAAAATAATCGACCAAATGTGACCATCATGCACTCCGACCATCGGTGTATCTCAATTAGACATTGGTGATGCAAACACGGTTTACCATTTTTTCTCTGATTTTTTAATTTGAAAAATAAAATAAAGACAAGTAGTTATGTTACTTTTCCTGCCACTTAGACAATCCTGAACTTCAAACTACAAAGTTTGATTAAAGTATTAAAAGTACGTGAGTTCCATTTGGTGATTATTAGGAAAAGGGGGTGAAGTTAAGGATGGTTGTCTCCTACGTGAGTGCAAGCCAGCATCAAAGATTAAGAACTATCCGCATAGGGTTTTGAATAAAAGTTCGTGATTGTCACTGGCCGTTACATAACAAACACACGTTTTCGTTTTCCGCACTAAAATATATTTTTACTCGTTTAAGTGTAAATTGATGCTCATCCTTAAGTTTTTCTTTTTTTCTTTTAATTAGATTTTTTAAATTACACATTAGTCTTTGTGTTTAAATCTATTTCCATAAATACTTTTAAAAATATGTCACATGTAAAATGACTATGTGGCTTTAAAGAAATGTATGTTTATTTTAATTGAAAATTATAAATCATCGACTTATATTTTTTTATAATTAATTTTTATTCAAAATAAAAATATTAAATTAAAGAATTGTCAAGTAATTTATTTTGATCCATAAACACATTTTAATTTTAAAAAAAATAAATTGAGACAATTTATTTCTTCGTTCAATTTAAAAAAAAAAAAATTAATGTTATTTTATGTACAAGAAACCATAAATCTAATATAAATTTTTATTTTATTTTATAATGGTATGCGATAAATTTGAACCCAAGTTCAGTACGGTTGTGGAAGTATAACCCTTTTTCTAAATCTAACTTACATTTCTAAAAGCAATAATAATATAAAAAATTAATTACCAAATCCATTAATAATAATAAGATACATGTTGATACCTTGAGTACTTAAGAGGCACCAAGTAAATGGGCGGGAGACTGATTATGGATTGGATAGTTGATGTTGGGCCAACAAGAGGTCAAGCCTCCCACCAAACAAAACTATTGGGGAAATGTACCGGGCACCCCACCATTGTACCTGCCACCCCCCGGTAATTTTTAATGATCATTATACTCTCAGTAAAAAGTATAAAACAAAAAAGAAATTATTATTTTGGTTTGAGGCCTACTTTCGAAAATTTTGAAAAATACATGTAGGATTCGAAAATTTCAAAGTTTTGAAATCCAATTTAGTAAGTTTCTCGAAAGTTTTCTTTTTATAAAACCTTTGAAATGTAATTTTTTCCAAAAATAAACATTTTCGAAAGTTTAGTTGCATTTGAAAGTTTCGAATTTAAAAGATGCCTCAGATATTTGGCATTGTTGTAAACTTTCGAAGCAAAACTAATCCTCGAAACTTTGATGTTGAACTAAAGTTTCGAAATTCATAACAAACTGATCCTCGAAACTTTGATCTTGAACTAAAGTTTCGAATGACATTTGACCTTGCATAAGTTTCGAAAGTTTGGTGTTGCATGAAAGTTTCGAAAGGCATTGCACTAAACTTTCGAAATGAATAGAAAACTTCGAAAGTTTCTATTTTCTTAAAGTTTCGAAAATAATTTTCGAATATTTAAAATAATTGAAATTTTTGAATTTTTTTTTAAATTTTTTTAAGTTAATATTAATTTATAAGTCAATATTATATATATTATAAGTTAAAATTAATTTATAAGTCAATATTATATTAAATTCATGTTATAAGTCAATATTTATGTTATAATATTACTTTTAATTAAATTTGTTACTAATTTTGAAATTAGGTATGAGTAGAGTTAATGTTTCTGCTTCAAAAAATGTTATAAATTCTACATAAAAATTCATCACTTATCAGGTATTATTATTACTACTGGTGATTCATGACTACTGATTAAATTTTCATTATAGCGATATAGTTAATGTTTTATTTGAAACGTATTTTGTAGGTATTTTCTTCTCCGAGCCACGTGGTGTTCATACTCGGTCAACAACTATGTCACCATCGGTCCTCCAGGAAATCCAGGATGTGCAGCAACATCATCAGCGTGTTCCATCTGAGGCTCAGAAACATCCTCCTCCATTTGAGGCTCATGTACATCCTCCTCCATCTGAGGCTCATGAACATCCTCCTCCATCTAAGGCTCAGGGACATCCTCCTCCATATGTGCATGGGCAGTAGACTCGACGACATCATCATGGATGTCTTGTCTTCGACGACGCTGTCTAATTGAACGATTTGCTTCGTTTCGTCGTCTATTTGATGTTGTTGGTGGAATTCTCTCTGCACCATCTCCTCTATCACCACTTATGATAAAAAAATATTATAAAAGACAAATAAATAATATAATAAAAGGCAACAAAAATATATTATTTAATATATAATTATTTAAATCTAATCATATATATTATATAAATATAAGCTATTAAATTCAACTGATTAAAAGTTTAATTTTTAATCAAATCACCTCTATCACCACCTATAATGTTGCGAATAATTTGGCCGAAAGCACCTCTCATCCTAGGCACTGAAACATATAAATATATACATATTAAAAAAAGGCTTAATTGCACTTTTAGTCCCTCTATTATAGATAAAAATTGAAAGTAGTCATTTCATTTTGTTTGTCCCCAGTTTTAGTCCCCAAACAGAATTTGATATGAGTTGTCATTTTTTTAATGACGTATCAATAAAAATGTGACGTGGCAAACGCTTACGTGGAATAAACTTATTATTTTATTATTTCTGATTAAAAAATATAATTTATATTTTAAAAAATCATTATTATAATTATGACAATATTTTTAAAAATATAATTTAATTGTTAAAATTAAATTAAAAGAAAATGAAAAACATCTGCAACAATTAGAATCAGAAACATATGAACTAACTTGAACCATAAATCAAAAAACAGCTCCAATTCAACAAAAGTCTCAAATCGTGAACCCTTTTCATCAAAATCGACCATTTCCCTTTTCTTCATCCACCACCAAAAGGTTTTGACTCGAGCATATGAAATCCCTGCACGGCGTAACAATGTATTCATGGCCCCACGTTGTTTTGACTCGAGCACAAACGGGTCCTCATATGATCCCTGGACTGCAACTCTACCGGGATACAAGTCGCGGACAACTTTTTGTTTGGCAAATGCAAATCTTTCTTGGTTTATGGCAAAGAAAAGAGGTTTTGGAATGCCTATGAAAGGGGTGTTCGACTCGAGGATCACAAATTTTGACACGTATGGATAAAGTTCATGCCATCTAATATCTAGCAAGTCTAACTCATTGCTGAAGATAATTGCATCAAAAAATTTACGAGGTTGCGAGCGAAGGGACCAGCCGTGAAGGTGGCAAAGGTGGTCCATAGAGACATTTTCCGCGTAATAGTGAGGTATACTTGTGACGGGGGCAGGAGGGTTGTCCCAAAGCGGTCAGAAGAAATAGGAAAACTTTTGGTGGTGGATGAAGAAAAGGGAAATGGTCGATTTTGATCAAAAGGGTTCACGAGTTAGGGTTTTTGTTGAATTGAGGCTGTTTTTTGATTTAGAGTTCAAGCTTCTGATTCTCATTGCTGCAAATGTTTTTTATTTTCTTTTAAGTTAATTTTAACAATTAAATTGTATTTTTAAAAATATTGTCATAATTATAATAATGATTTTTTAAAATATAAATTATATTTTTTAATTAGAAACAATAAAATAATAAGTTATTCCTCGTAAGTGTCTATCATGTCACCCTTTTTTATTGACACGTCGTTAAAAAAATGACAACTCATCATGATTTGGACTCAAATTCTGTTTGAGAGACTAAAACTGGAGACAAACAAAATGGAGGGACTACTTTCATTTTTCATCTATGATAGGGGGACCAAAAGTGCAATTAAGCCTTAAAAAAATTATAAACAATAAAACAAATAATGTAATAAAAGACAACATATAAATATTTACATATTAAAAAAAAATTATAAACAATAAATAAATTAATGTAATAAAAGGCAACATAAATATTTACATATTAAAAAAAATTATAAACAATAAATAAAATAATGTATTAAAGGAGTTTATAAACTAAGCAAAAATTTCGAAAGTTTGCAAGATTTCGAAAATTTCGAATTTCATTTTGAATCTTTCACTCAACTTCGAAAGTTTGCATTCAAAACTTTCCCTCAACGTCGAAAGTTTCATTTCGAAGGTTTCATACTGCATATTTCAAAAGTTTGCATTCGAAACTTTCCCTTAACGTCAAAAGTTTCATTTCGAATGTTTCATACTGCAGATTTCGAAACTTTCATTCCTTCAGTTTCGAACTTTTCTAAACTTTCTAAGATTTCACATACAGGTAAAGTTTTGAAACTTTCTATAGGTTCGAGTATTGCAAAGTTTCGAAAATTTCAAACACAAGCAAAGATTCAAAATAGACATACTTTTTTAGCTTCGAAACTCTTAAATCTTCGAGTGATAGGTTGGATGAACTTCGAATCTTCGAAACTTTCGAATGGGGTGTGTAAAAAGTGAAAGTAAAATTTTACTGAGATTTTTATAGATGAAATGGAGAGTATAATAGTCTTTTAATCATGCATGGGGGTGGCAGGTACAATTGGGAGGTGCCTGGTACATTTCCCAAACTATTGCTCTAGCATAGACCTCGATGAGAGAATGAGAGAGGAAAGTTTAATTCAACATTGTTTCAATACTTAAAATATAAAACTACTCCAAACATGGACTTAAATATCGGATAAAACTTTTAAAAAATATCAAACATTAATTATATTTGAATGAGTCACATGCTTTGCTCAAAAGCACACAAATGTTTGGTCAATCAAGCAATTTGTCTAAGAAGAATTCTAAGAAGTATTTAAATTCTAAATCAACTAAAAATATTGATATTATTAAATTAGATATTATATTATTAGTTTGAATTTGAAATTTTATTGTGTGTGAGTTTTGATAGCATTTATCATTTTGTCCACAAAAATAAAAATAAAAAATACAATTTTTTTATAACACGTTTAGAATTTCATTAGAGTTAAAAATTAATTTGATGAATTTCTTATTATTTCAAGCAATATTTTAAAAATTAAATTGGACATCCAACTATTATGATTATGGTTCAAGAGCATTAATGATTGAACTACTCAAATAATACGAATTATGAACTATGTTGGTTTATGGTGAACGAATTAATCAGTCAAGTTCCGTTTTCATTAATTTGAAGACTTAAAACTAAATTTTAGAAGCTTAATATTATATATATTATTCATGTAAACAAATTTCCGCAGTTAATACAACACAATTATTTGTAAACATTATTTTAGATATAGTTATAATAAAATTTATATATTTATAATAATTTAATAGTTATAATTGATTAAGGGTTAGGTAATCAATAGTTTTGGTTCGTGGAGGGTTCGGATTGGAGCGGCGCAATGCCTAGTTGCGGAGCGGCACAAAATAGGAAAACAATCGATCAAGTTGGGTTCGTAGGTCGCACCCAAGTCGCGTTTCTCGTGGCCTAAAAACGTGGATGTGTTTTTTTAGAGGGTATTTTAGGTTTTTTGCTCTTAATCCTATTTTCATTATCTTTTTCTCTCCTTCAAACACTCCCAGTTTACTGCGAACACCCCCTCATTTCCTGCAAGATCCAGCCGCCACCCACCTTCCAGCCACCATCGTCCATTATCCAAATTCTTCTTTCTTTCTCTCCTTTGTTTCCTCTTTTGTTCTCTGATTTCTTTTTACTTTCTTACTTATTCCTTAGATTTTTTTTCTTTAGTTCTTTCTTTTTTTATTTATTCCTTCTTTTTACTTATTCCTGCTTTTTTTTTCTGTGTTTTTATAAAAAAAAATTGTCTTTGATTTTATATTTATCTTTATTTCCTTAATTTTTGTTAGTATTTAAATATATCTTTTGATTAAGAATTGTAATTTTTTATTGGTATTTATGAATATTTTATAGTTTGATTCATTGTTAATTTTGCATAAAAATACATGTTTCTATAGTATTATTTATGTAATTTATCCAAAAAAGTAGTGATCATTCCGGTATCCTGTAATCTACTATCTCAGTTTTTGAAATTGGTCACGACATACCGTTATCCCAGATTGATTACTTAGATTAAGAGTATGAGTGATAATATGTTAGGTCGTCCATCAATGGGCTATAATCTGACCTTATCTATTTAATAAAAACGTTAAGCTCATATTTTTTATTTATTTAAATAGATTAAACTCGAGTTTACAAAAATACTTGATAGATTGATATATATATATATATATATATATATTAATATTTTATTTTATTTATTTATTAATATTAATATTTATTATTTTAAATTTGCTAATTATGAATTTATTTTATTTCTTTATTTTTTTTAAATGATTGTTGTATATTTATTAGTTATAATTTTATTAGATTTAATTATATAAAGCCCTAATTTAATTTATTTAAAATATATTATTTAAATAATTTAATATAAAATAGATTTTTAAATAAATTTTAAGATCAGACATCTTAAAAAAATCAACTAAAAAAAATATATGATAAGTATAAATCAAACTCAAATTAAAAATTAATCATAAATTAGACACAAATCCTTTAAAATGTATTTTACCCGATTTATATCTACCTCTAATTAAAGGTGTGAATGCATATCATTTAAATACAAATTCCAATAATAAAGAGAAAAGAAAGAATACTCTATTCTTGTAGAAGGACAAAGCGTGCGAATAAAGTATGCAGCTGGGTGGCTATTATTGGTAATTGGATATATTTTTGCATCAATGCGTTGTATCGTTTATCTTGTGTCAGGCATATGTATGGCAGACAAACCTAGACTTTTCCTCATTTTGGAATTTGAAGATAATAATCTTTTTTCTTTCCCATTTTTGGAAAGTAGCCCAAACCACGGACATAATAGAAAACTTTTCATTTTCAAATATTCTCCAACTTTTGTCTACTAGTGTATACGCTATACTTTTTTTTACTCCTTCCATGCTGCATTACGCGAACTATCGATATAAGATTATTTTACACATAATAATAAAATAAAAATATTATTTTTTAACTAAAATATTATTGTTAAAAATTAATGGATTATCAATATTATAAAAGATATTAAAAGTGATATTAGTAGTAAAACTAATAGTATAATTGAAAAAATATATTGATAATTAAAATAATTTTAAAACAAATTATTTTATAAGGGAACCACTCATTATAAAATAGATGAAGTAATATTTTATAATTATTTATACTTTTGTCATGAAATAGTTTCTATATTTTAAAATACATGTTTAAGATATTTATAGAGAATGACTAGTTTAGCAAAACATATATTTTTTTTATATATTATATTTTTTCAATCTTATCATAAATATAAATTATAATTAATATTTTGAAAATTATATATATAATATTAATGTGATAATATTTTTTTAAAATTAAAATTATACTGAAAATTAAAAATAATATCTATTTTAAAATACCTTTTTTTTATTATATTGATATTCATTGTAACACTTTGGGGTTATTACATTGTAACTATATTTAATAGCTGATTTTTTTACACAGTATACTTTTAACAACATTAGTCATGTAAACTGAAAGTAAAATCGTGAGGAGGGGCAAGGGTGATGAATATTAATTTTCTCTTTTATTTTGATGAAAAGGACGAATTTGTTTTTAATCAAAGGGTAATGAATTAGGGTGGCAACAAGTGGAAGTAAGATCGTCGTTGATTAAAGTATCTTTTCAACCGTCCATCTTTATTTCTATGCCCACCCGAGTCAAAAGGTACCAAAGATAGCATATTTTATTCTTTTCCATGATTCTTGGCAACTTGCAACTTGAAAAATGAGTCTTCTGCTTTCTTTTGTTCCTAAACCCACGTGCCAAACATATAGCTTAAGGTATTATATGTTATACATATAAAAAATCATATTATATATCATCTAAAAATTATGACCTGTTTAAAGAATTAAATTATAAGAAATATATAGAAATTTTGACATATCTTTTTTCAAGGACGTAAATACTTGTTTAAGTACGATATTTCTTTGTCTCTAAACTTTTTGACTATTTTAACTTTTTATATATAAATATATATTATAAATTTAAAATTAATTATAAGATAGTTATTTTAGTTAAATAATAGTTACAAATTAATTACTCTAGTTATAAATTAATTATGTTAATTTTAATATATAAATTTTATTATATTTATTGTAACATCTTTTTTATTTGATCAGTGCAAAAACTATCTATATTTTTTCTCTTCAATGATTTGATCTGAAAATTTTGTATATTCTATTATGGTATTAGAGTGTTAGTTATTCTGCTATTTTTTAAATAAATAAAAAAAATTGAAATTTTTTTTTTCATATTATAAACTTAATTAATTTATCTTTTCTTTCTTATTTGATTCTTAAATAATTTGTTCATTTTTCTATCTTTTCTCTAGTTAAAACTAGCTCTTTGTCCTTATTTCTTCATTTTCTTCTCTTTCCCATTCAAATTTCAAGTTAGACCGTGTTAAAAAGTTACATAAAATAATATTTTACGTAGAGATTTAAAATTGATTCAACACCTACT
>JBBPBS010001064.1:2049853-2133752 GCA_037974835.1 Cicer judaicum | reverse complement strand
TAATTATCATAAAAAAATATCAGATAAATATTGTTTGTTAATACATAAAAAAATAGAATACATATTTTTCATTATTAAACTTTTAAAAATTCACGAGATAAATATTCAACATGATAAATTAAAAATAATATGGAAAAAATATCTATAATTGATAAATATAAAAAATATGCATCAAATATTTGTCATTAATACATAAAAATAACATGTGACAAATATTTATCACAAATGTATATATAAAACATATGATAAATATTTAATAATGATAAATATAAAAACACTGGACAAATATATATTATTGATACATAAAAAAAGAAATATGAGATGCATATTTAATAATAGTAAATATATATATATATATATAAAACAAATATTTATCATTAATATTTAAATACTTGTCATTGATATATAGAAAAATATGTTGCACATTTGTTATACATGAAATTATGTGTTATTGATTTATGCATTATTTGAGTATGGTAATATGACATGACCGTGAATGAGGGATCAAAACCCATAAAAAATGTCTAGTTAAAAACATCACATTAAATGTTTTTAATTTTTTTCTCTTATTACTTTACTTTCTTTAATTTTTTTTCTTTCACATCTTTAGTTTTCTCTCTATTTATATAATTTATATGATCATTTTGAGAATAATTGTTACTTACGAAGTCCATCAAAAAAATTGTTATTCACTAAGAGTATTTTGATAATAATAAAAAAAAAATATTTAGGTATCGATTGACTCACTTTTAGAAAACCAAACTAAAAAAAAGATTTTATAATTTTTAAAATATTTATATATCAATTAAATCACGCTCAATTGTTTATATATAATTGTATAGTTCAAAATTTAATCATTTCGTCTCTTATTATAATATATTCTCTCATCGGCTATTTAAAAAGAAAAAATCTTTCACCTAATAACATGTCTCATTAACACACATCAACCACTACTTAAAGGTTATTGTGTTTGTATATTTTTTCTATTAAGTTAGTCAATAAATTATGTACTACTTAGTTAGGTGCAAGCTAGTTGGTTACAAAGCATTCGTTAGTTGAGAATTATTGAGTTCTGTTTTCATTCTCCTATATATATTCAAGTGGAGAATTTGTTTGTAGTTGATTTTTTCGATTCACAGTTCACACTTTGTAATTCAATCAGTATAAAAACAAGAGAAGTATTAATATTCATAATATTTTCTCTCTATATATATGTTCATATTTTCTTTCTTCTCGATTTATCTTCACATTAATCAATTAAAATGATGGAAAATGCCCTAATATAATTTACGATCGAGTAGTCCAACATAGTTGAATTGTGATTTAAAGTCTTTGGACTGAGAATTTAATTAAGTGTTCGACAATAACTTTATGCGTTGGTCGTGTGATCTGTTACACTTTCAGCCGAATAAGTGGCATCGAATATTCTCCCTCTTGCCATCATTGCCTACAAAAATTACATACATACTGTGTTACTTAAGCATATTCCTAATATAGTTGTAACAAAGAAATGAAAATATAAATTTTAATAATGGTAAAGTATGAAGTATATGAAATGTGGACCTGTTTTTTCCAATTTGTAAGAGCAGTAATAATGAGAAGGAAAAGTGTTTGGAAAATGGATCCAACAACGATTCCAACCCAAAGGCCTTTTGATCTGAAATGTGAAATGAAGCCCAATACTATACCTACAGGTACTCCAATTACATAAAATGCTCCAAGATTCACATACGCTCCAATATGTTGCCACCCACTTCCTCTAGCAACCCCTGATGGATTATTTATTTATTTATTTTCTACCAACTTAGATAATAGAGATATAAGATGGAAATCTTGTAATTGACACGTCATGAAATGTAAGATACTTTTGGACTATTCAAATGTATATATGAATATTGCTTATTTTAATTGAGTCTTTAATAAATCAATTATAAATCATGTCATGCTTGAATAGAGATATAGATATAACTCCACAATGTGTAAACAATAGCAAATAGAGAGAGTTGTAAACCTGAAAGAACTGCTTGCAAGCTATCTGTAAAAATTGATGCGCATAATAAAGGAGTCATAACCGCCACATAATGAACAACCACACTATCATTGGTATATGCATAACCAAAGATATATCTGCAACTTAACAAAATTGTAGTTATAATGACAGCTTCTGTGATTGCAAGGAACATTGCCGTACAAACAGAAAAACGAATTGTTTTTGAATTCCCAGCTCCTAGTTCATTTGAAACTCTTGTGCTGTCACATAGAACAAATGTGTCACTTTTATTTTTACTAATTTTTATTACATTCTATAGTATTAGTTCATGTACAAAATTACTATATGGTTTGATGATGTGATAAATTTACCTAGCAGCAGCCCCAAGGCCATAGGATATTGTGAAGTGCAATGTAGAGATTGTCAAGCTTGTCATATACATATATAAGAAATTTATAAATTAGTGGTTTTATTTTCTTTTAAAATATAAATATAAAAATGAAAAAAAAAATAGTAATTATACTATAAAATCAAAATAAGTGTTACCATATAGACATAACTGATGTCTCCAACTTTGGATTTGGAAAAAGTCCAGCTAGCAAAACAAGCAACTCACATGCCCACCATTTAAGACTGTAAGATAAACAATTGTGGATATCAAATATAATATACATGAATAGTAAATCAAGTAACCATGTATCGTTTAAAAAGAGAGCAAGAAGAAATAATTACCAAACCATAGCTGCTGAAGGAACAGCAAGGCCAAAGAATTCTCTAATACCAAGAAAAGCCTTCTTAGAAAAAGGTATTCGTGTTTTGTCACAATTAGAGGAATACTTCACAAAGGACAAAAGCAACATCACATTCAACCAAGTTCCTAAACTAAAAGAAATTGCAGCACCAATATGTCCTAACCCCAATTTAAATACCAATGTCCAACATGTTACTCCATGGAAGCACAAAACCATAAAGGAGCTAATAATCATTGGAGAAATTAAACTTTGAGTTTGGAAAAAACGTGTGAGAGGTTTAAGAATAGCTGAGGCAAATAGAGCAGGTATTAACCAAAGTGCATATGTACGAGCTTCATGAGAGATTGTGGTGTCTTGGCCTATTAAAATTAATATTTTATCCAAGAAAAACCATATAATAGTTATTGGGGCACAAACCATAGTGAGGGATATTATGGCAGTGTATGTGTATATTCCAAATTTTTCAAATTGTTCTGCTCCATAAGCTTGCCCACATAAAGTTTCTAATCCACCAGCCATACCTGACTACAAAATTGACAAGAGAAAAAACTAAATGAGTTATGCACATTACTACTACATTCGTTGTTTTCTAATTGTCATTTTTAAATTATTTTTTATATATTAATGAAATTAGTAAATATTGTAATTTTTTATAAAAATATTATTTTTTATCAACTAAATTTTACTATTTATTATCTTATTTTATATTTTTATCTCTCAACGATAAATAGTTAGAGATAGTTTTATCAAATCAATAATTAATACTACTTTAAATTTTAAAAACAATGAATAAAAAAGATCAAAAAAGTTCTAAAAACAATGACATTTAAAAAGTAATAAATGGAATAATAAACTAAGTCGTTTAAAAAGAAACAGATGGAGTAATAAATTAAGTCTCCACGTTATTGTAAGCAAGATAAGTTTCCTGTGGAGTTTTTATCAATATTCTCCATTTGATGGTTATTGTAAGCCAGAACAAAAAATATTCACAAGAATTAAGAAATGTAGTCAAATACAATTAATTTTACAGATTTCATATAAAATACAAGTAAATTTACTAAATTGTCTCTTTTTAATGTCAAACTATTTGGCTATCAACATTAAATGCTTTCACATAAATAAAAGGTGTTTAAAAATAGCTATCTTTAAAAAAAAAATTAAATAATTTGTTTTCTTGTAATAGAGACCAAAGGAATTAATGTTTGTGAGGATTGTCCAATTTCTTTCATATACTTCTTATTATTTTTTTTTTGTTTCTTAATGAAATGTTTGATGAGTGGACAGCTCGGCCTAAGACCCAAGTAGGGAAAGCAAATCTTTTAGGTCTCTTTAATTTTTTTTTCTTGTATTATTAGGCCTCGAAAAATTAAAATATTTAACAACATTGAGATAAATGTCTCATAAACATAAAAAGACATATTAAATGACATAATTAAAATATTTGTTATCTCGAAAAATAAATGTTCGAAGAACGCTAATAGAAATGTATATGTATTATTCAACAAGATTATTTCATCATTCCAAAGTTTGAATCCGCACTATTCTATGGTATAAGTCAAATTTTCACCGATTAAACTGAACTTCCTTCACAATTTTATTATTTTATTTGATCTATCATTATTGCTTCGTTTAAATAGGAGGTGAAATAAGTCGAAAATAAAATACCATGTAAAAAAATAGAGAGAAAATTAAAAACATAGAAAATAAGTGACTTCTATGATGAGACATTAATTAAGTCTCTCACCATGAGTCATATGTTACGATCATTAGATTAAATGAATTTACAGATTATATCATGCACAACACTACTTTAATTTTTTTTTTCTACTTTTGAATGGAGAGGAAAAATTATCATTTATTTTATTTAATTGAAAAGGGGGAAAAATTAAAAAGAAAATGAGTGCATGATATATTTAATTTTTATCACATGAGAAAATGAGCAAAAATGGATAAATTTCTTGCAAACTGAGCAATGAATTTAATTGTAAGTCATATTGAAAAGAGTAATATTAGAAATTTTCAATGTTAATTTTATTATCTTTTTTTAGCGGAAATGTTCTTCTATTATCTTTGTCCAACTAAATAAAAAAAATGATATATATAATGTATCTATATTGATATATTTTTCATTCTCTCTAATAAAACTTTTCTCATCGTATTTTCTTTCCAATAATGTGTATAATACATATTTGATGATAATCTTTAAATTTTTAAACAAAACTGTAATTTTTAAAATCATGAAATATATTATTTTAGTTGATCAGATCTTTTGAATAAAAAGTTCAACTACTTTCTAGAGATTTTGAAATTTTGAGACAAAAAATAAGTAGTAATTAATTTTCAAAACAGTAAGCTTCTCTAGAAGTCTAGATCACTTGTGTTTAATTTTGCTTTTCCAAAAACATTTCATTTTGGTGTAGACTTAAGTTTTATATATATATATGTGTGTGTGTGTGTGTAGAGTTTAGAATTTAAAATATGGAATGAAAAAAGCATTCGCTAAAATACTCCTCCTTTTATTGTGTTATTACAAGTACATAAGAGAAAAAAATATAAAAATAAAGTTTAACAAATAGTACTAATAAATAAAATAGTAATGAATCTTCAGTAGAAAAAAATAATAATTAATTTCTTTGTAAAAAAAAGTTAATGAATTTCCGATTGCTCTTGTGCCCTTTGCACACCATAAAAATAAATCTAAAATTTAAAAATAAGGAATTCTCCTCAAACTACCGAAAAAGGTCATTTTTAGTTTTTTTACTGAATTGAAAGAGGTTCTTTTATCAAAATAAAAATATTTTTACCCAAAATTGACACCAAAACTATGACCTAGCGAATTCACGAAAAGGTAATTTGGCCCGATACATGGAAAGTTGGCCTTAGCTATTTATAATAAATTTATTTTGGCTACAAAGCTATATATAATAATATAATAATCTTTATTGCGGTCATTTGTAATAATTTACGATATAAAAGTCAATTTACCCAAAATAACTTTTTTAATTTTGAAAGAAAAAAAAAGAATAGAGAATAAATTTTAATTTTCATTAACTACTAGTTGCATACATATTTAATATATTGAGTCACAAATTTAAGTTTTTCGAAAATAATTAAAAAAAAAAGACAAAATTTAAAATACAAGTAGTACAGTTAACAATACTTTTTTTAATATTTATTCTCTTAAAATATATATAAATTTTATTATTTTATATTAAACTTTAAAATAATAAAATTTACATATATTTTACTCAATAAAAAAATAAGTGTTTAAAAAAACACAATAAAAAAAGAAGTGTTTAAAAAAAGAGAGTATTGTTAGCAGACTCTTTGAAACATTGTAAAATATCATACTTTCTCTTAGTAACTTAGATATAATTAAGGTGTTCATAAACATATTAAGGCCTATGCGCGATGGTCTTTTAGTTTTACGTTTCATAGTTTTTAAAAAATAAATCTAGTTTGAGTTTCAATTTTGATTTTTAGTTTGGTGAATCCACACAATATAAACTATATTGATAAAAAAATCATTTATTTAAAATAATAATAAAATAATTATTTTGATACGTTTAGATATATAATCATGTGTGAGTCATCATGGAACAATTATTGAAAAAATTATCTTCATAATACTCATAGTTGAATCACACTATCTCAATTGAACCACACACTGTTAGAAAATTATAATTTTTTACAATTTTTTAAAATATAAAATAATTTAAATTTTTTATAAATTATTCATTTCATAATAATGTTAATAACAATTATTAAACTATGGTGGTCGTGAACGATCGTGTAAATGGAGATCAATGAGTGATAATGGTCGTAACATTGAAGTGGTGATAAAAGATGATCAAAGTGTCAACTAACACTAACATGTTAGCGTTAAAATAAGAATAAAAATTCTTTTTTTTATGGCTTGGAGATTTAAAAAAAAAACATTTTAAAATTAAATAAAAATTGTATAATAAATGTTTATAAAATTAAACTAAAATTGTATATTTCTTTTGAATAGACAAGATTGTAAAGTACCAATACCTGTTATATGTTTTCATTCAACCATGTGTACAACATAATAATATAAGATTTAATTGCAGGTTTAGTCTCCTTATTTTAGGAAAGTAGTCTCTTCATTTTGTTTCTCTATCCAAACAGAATTTTAGTCTAAAACTTTATGAAATTTTATTTTTTTTACATTTATTTAAGTTACATCATGCCTCAAGATATCGTTTGCAACAATTGTACTTGAAATTTATGATCATAAATGGTTTAGTACGACTTTAAAAAATGAAATTTTATCAAGTTTTTTATCATAATTCTATTTTGGAGACTAAAATTAGGGAAAAACAAAATAAGAGACTACTTTTACAATTCAGCTAAAATAGGAGACCGAAACTGCAGTTAAGTCATAATATAATAACAACGAATTAAATTTCAAAGACATCAAATCAAATTGTAACTCTAAAACAAATCATACATGTGTATTGAATATTCAATATCTTCAAATGCAAATTAAAAGCAAAAAGGATGAGAAAATGAATAAAAAACTTACTAAAATACTGAACCCAGAAACATTGGTGAGAGATGTAGCAATAGCAACACTTGAAAGTGAAAGTTGATTAAGATGTCCAACCATCATCATTGATACTACTTGTAGAAGATATTGTAGCACACTTGTGGCCACCATTGGTCCCGCTATATTACTCATTTTCTTCAGCTCCACCATTAATTTTACCCTTGTTTTTGTCCATTCCCAATTATTTGAAATTTCTTCCGTGGCAGCTTCCTTCATGATCATTTCCCTATGATATGATCTGTTAATAATCTATGTTCTCACTTTTAGTGACAATTTCACAGTTTTATAGCCTTTCCTACTTTGGCTCTTTTTTTGTCATCTGCACGTATGACAAACATTGGAATCAATTATATAATATATATTGCTAACTTTTATATTAAAAAATAAAAATAATGCTAATAAATGCTGTAAAGGTAGTGAAGAATTTAAGATCTAAATTTAAAAGTGTAAACTTTTAATTTCAATTAATAATAATTATAATATATATATATATATTTAAATTATACAATTTTAATATATAGTATTGTATTTTAATAGTTTATTTCCAAAATAAAATTATGAATCAACATGATATATATTAGATAGTAAAAAAAAAAAGTAATATATATTAAATTTGCGAGCTTTATTTACAACAAACGATTTTGCTTAGTGGTTCAATCCTTACTCCAATTTTTTAAATAATTAAGATTATTTTCAAATAACAAGAAAAGCATTAAAATAATAAAACAGAAAATGAAAAGACTTAAGTATATCGTCCTGTTGCCTAGGTCTCATGTATACCCTCCCATGTACGTGGGTCCGCTCCCTAAGCACTTGATAGAAAATTCAAATTTTAAATTAAAATTTTAACTTTTACGAAATTCAAAATATTTGTTTTAATCTATTGTTAATTCAATATTTTTATATTTAGTTTCTTAAAAAATGTCTAACAACATTTATTAACATTAACTTTGAAAAGTTATTTATAAACACATATTTTTGTTATCTGAGACAATATCGAAAAATTATTTTGTATCAAGATAATAGTCTGAATTAAGTAAATATGTGAATGATTTAATTTATATTATTGTAAATAGTTTTTATATTATTAATTAATTATAACTGTTAATTTAATTAATATATTTAAATTTTTTTATAATTATATTTAAATTTATTTGTATAAATAATTATGATGTATTGATAATATAAAAATTTTATATGTATATCAATTAAATTTATATATAAAAACAATTTTATATATATAAAAAAGAAAAGATCATTTAAGGCAGGAAGGAGTTTATATTATGATATATTTTAATGTGCATCCATCATTAACTGTTTGATATAACATTATTTTTTAAAATGATTAAGTAATTAAGATTAAGATTTTTTTAATCTTTTTATTTATGGGAGATTGCTATGTGAAAAATCCACAATATCTTCTGGATCTTTGTTTTTTCAACCACCAACTATTTGGAGATTGCTATGTGAAAAATCCATAATATCTCACGGATCTTTTGCAAAGTGTACATCAAATACTTTTATGTGAGGCATTTAAAATATAGGTTAAAATACAAGTTTTAAAATCTGATAATTTTAATTTTTTATTTTGAAAATAATAATTTTACTCCTTTAATTATATCTCTTTTTTAGAAAAGTTAAATTAATGTTGATCAGATCAAATATGGACTCATTTTGACCAAGTCAATAGTTATATAGGAACTCTTTTCTTAAAATGTACACATACAAACCTGAAATTTAATTAAAAAATAAATTGTCATGTCATTGTTGTCCTATGATATCATTAGGTTAACAAAACTTAAGTTTCATTATGTAATTTCGTTTTGCCATTTTTATTTGTGTACATATAATAAAACCTAAGCTTTGATGACTAAATGATAGTCACGTAACAATATTTTTTTGTAATTAAATTTCTTGTCCGCCCAATTTAAAAAATGAGTAAAAGGATTGACATTTTTAGAATAAGAAGCTCAATGTTGTTGGAATGTAAAATTTAAAAACAAATATCAAAAGTTTAAATTATTAACCAAACAAAATTATTTAAAATAAAATTTTTACATTATATTTGCGCGGGGAAATTAACCATAAAAATAATTAAACAAATTCCTCCGCCGTAGAAAGAGAATTACCATCCACCACGAAAACTCATATCATCATCGAATTGTTAATAGAAATACAATATGTTAAACAAATCCAATATCTCAAGCATTAGTATCAAGTACATCAAAGATAAAGTAAGAAATAAGATATTTTGGATCAATGTTCTTTTCGAAAGAAACTTAAGAGTATGAATCAAATGTTAATATTTTTTAAGTCATTCGTGATTTAAATAATATTTCAAGTATTTTGAATAATATTTACTATTTCAAAAAAAAATTGTTTTGTATATATAAAAATCTATAACAAAAACATGACGTGTTTATCCAAATAAAAACATTTGATACAATATTTCTCCACCAATCAATGGAAACACGTTCAAATGAAATGCATTCAAATCAAAATTCAACTGAGACAATAAAAACTTATTAATCATACAAGAAATTCATCAAAAGATTATTTAAAATTTGTTGAGTTAATCTACATTTTTGGATTTCATTCCTGAGTTGAATTATTATACATAGATACATGTGAAATAGAATCACTTCAGAGATAATTTAAGAGATAATTTAAAATTAAAATCGATAATATTTTATATAAATTAAATAAAATATTTTGTTTTTGTTGTAAATTATTTAAATTTTTTTACTTAAAATAAATTGACCAACAAAGGTAGAAGGAACGAGATGAATATTTGTTATAAATTAAAAAATCATGAGAAATAAAAAATAAATATATTACTAACCTGAGTTATTGAAAAATACAAGGTATATATATTATTTGTTTCTTCAACTAAAAGATATAAAATTTTACATTAATTATTGATGTTGTTATAGAACAATTGAAATGTCTTTTTTTATTTTTTGAAAAAGTATAGAGAAAATATATTTAAAAATATCATTATTTATGCAAAAAAATATATATAATTATAAAATAAAATATTATGAAGCTGCTTACTCCAACCACGTGAATCTCGAAGATTTGGTCACAAAATATTAAGATTTTTTAATCAAGTAAACAGCTTTAAAACAAAGAATCAAATCTTCACGAACAAATAAACAATTCTAAAATGAATATTAAAAAAAATCAAATCTTCATTTGATATACCATTTGTATTGGTAAAAAATATTATCTTAATATATCTTCCAAAATTAGTTTGAGATTCATTATTAAATGTTATCCAAAGACAATATATCTTCCACAATATATATATAATTCCAAACACTTGAATTTAGAAGAATTGGTAAAAAAAGATTTTATATTATACAAACTCTATTTTTATAAACAAGTAAACAGTTCTAGAATCACAAATCAAATTTTTATAAACAATCCTAAAATGAGTATTAACAAAAATAAAATGTTTAGAACAGAAACCACCCAAATATAAGCCAAAAATAAAATCATTTAAATATAAAATATAAAATAAAATATGATCTCTATCAAATCAATATCTGAAAATATTAATACAGACTTTTGAAGAAAAAAAATAACCAAAGTTCAAGGCTCATATTAAAAAGGCTCCTTACTATTTATTAAGTCTATTAATATTCAAATTTTTGATCTATTATTTTATTATTTTTTGTGAGTTTGGCGGACTCATAGGTTCAATATTTTGTCAATTGAATTTTTTTTTTAAAAATATATAGAAATTTATTATTCTATAAAAAAAATCAAAAACTTTTATTTTCTAAAAAAATTGATTTTTTTTTCCTAAAAAAAACCAAAAGCATTTTTATTAATGAAATTTTCTATTAAAAAAATCAAAAGATAAATTTAAAAAAGAAGACTCACTTAGCCCACAAAGTTCTATAACATGTTTAGTTTTGCCAGCTTTTTAAACTGTGAAATATATCAACATCTCCAACATTTGAGTTAAAATCAATAATTTGTGGACTTGTGAAATTGACATCTATAGTGTGGTACAAACACTATAGTACAATCACGCTCCACGTGTATAAATAAATATATTTAATTATATATTTATTATTTATACATATAATCATCTAATATTTTGTTTATTGTAATATATATTTGTTTTAATATTTTTTTTGGATGCTTTTATTTAGTTAAATATTATTATTGTTTATAAAAATATTGTTGATATATATTTTAATGACAATAAATCTTATGAAATAAATGATTAAATTTTATGAATGGTTATCTACTAATGATTGACTTGAGTTTTATTCAAGGAACATGAATTGTATATGTAAACAAACAAGAAGTCATTCCCATCATCAAAGTTCATAAGTATCTATTGTTGAAGATAATGATTATTCAAGATATATGTATCAATAATGATTATCTACTCAATAATGAAATAATCTCAAAAAGAATATATCATGTATCAATTATTCAAGATAATGATTATTACATATTCAAGATAACGTTTTCATGAAGAAGAACAAATACATTTATACAATTAATAATTACACCATCTTATAAATCAAAACAAATCATATGAATCAAAATTAATTTAAACTATAAAAGGGCCACAATTCAAACACCATTTATTGTGATTGACATTACTACTTCAAAAATCTCTTTATAAAGATGTTTTAATGATAATGAATTTTAATTAGACAAATATCTAATTAATTATGATTTTATTAAGTGATCTAATATGTGTTTTTGAATGTATTAATCATAAGACATATTTTTTATAAAACTTAAACAAGTTTCTAAAACATACTTATTTGTGAGCACGTTCATTATCCTCAAAAGTAGAAGTGTTCATCATCAATTTCATTAATTGAAGAACTAAAGATATTTGTTAATGATAATCAAAACATAAATGACAAAAAAAATATTTATTTTATTATTCAAAGAAAAAGAATGCGGGTCATAGCACAAAAGAACATTCTAGTATGACACAAAGAGCAAAAGAAATAATGTGAAAATGGATAAACTAACATTGTTCACACATGCAAAGACAAACCCACTATCTATGAATATTTGATTATATTTTTCAGTCATACTCATACATGTTCATCAGCGTTAAGGACATTCAGACGCGAGGACATTGAGAAGAAAATGTTCAACAATACAAGTACAAACGACAACTCATTGCAAGTTCACATATCCTACTTTACAACTTATGACATGCTTACTCAAGTTGTCAAAATGATGATCAAGTTCCTCTATCATGTTCACAACAGAATCATGTGTCTTCATACTGATAATAACGTCTTCATATAAAGCTGTAGATGATCATAAACATCTTAAAATAAAATAAATATTACCCAAAAATAAGAGGATGTTTATCTAAATTGCAAATATCATTTAAGCAACTTACTATAACACCTTGGAACATGTATCCAACAATTATATATGTTATTTACAGAAACAATGAGTCTTTCCAAGTCTATAAATAGAATGTGCTTCAAGGTGGAATCTCCATGAGACTACAACCAAATATACTTGACTTTCTTACGTGTAAAACTATCAAAGTTTTCTTCAATTATCAAGAAACACACTACTGCTCTTTGACATAGATTTTAAGATCAAACTTTTGAGTGTGTTATTAGTTCAACCTATTTCAATGATAGTGTTGTGATCAGATCCAAAATAAATCACCATCTTATTGTAAGTATCATCAAGTTTGTCTAGTTGATAGAAAATTTGAGTGATTTGTGTAAGCATGTTGTGACTAAGAAAATACATGTGTATAGTCAAGTGTGACTAGAGGAAGACGGTTAAGTTGAAAGGTTGCTTAACTTACTAGTAAAAACCTCACGAGTTGTGAGTACTAGATTAGCCCATGTTGAGTGAACCAAAATATATCTTTTGTGCGATTACATTACCCTTATCTTTTATTATTATGTTATTTCATTGAAACACACTACTATCAAATTTAAATGTAATTATGTTCTTAAACATTCTTAAAACATGAGTAGATTCATCATACTGATATAACATTATCAAATTTTATCTTATAAATAATGTCAAAGTGCATATTTTAAAGGGTAACAATTCAAACCTCTTTTTCTTGTGACAATTAAATTCACTTCACTCCACCCTTGCACGAGTCTGATACATGCGCACAAGTGTCAAACTCACCCCGTCAGTGATCACACTTATTCATACACCATCATACGTCTGCGTTTTACGCCATATAAACCATAACAACTTAATGATGATGTAAGTATAATATGTGAGTGACTCACACTTAGAATGTCGGGTTCAAGTGTGAGAGGTTAAATCTCACATCAAATATGAAAGATCTAAATGTTGGGTATATAAGAGAGGTGACTCATATACCTAATGTTTTAAAGTTTTGAATGGAGATATTTGCGTCTTAAGGAGTTTGGTCTGTTGTTGATCTCATTGTTCCAAAAATTTCTCAACGAGTTCAAAATAACTATGATACAAGAGATAATTTGTGATTTATGAGATTGAACTATAATATACAAGACAAGTTATCACAAATAAAATTTTTAAAATCATTATAATACACGAGACAAGTTTTCATTCATGCTCTTGAAAATTGAATAAATTTTATCTTTACAATTGTGATTAAGTTTTGTGTGCTTCTATTTAGCTTATATATTTAATAAATAAATAAGAAAATTATATAGTCATATTTTATAATTCTTCATATTCTTTTATTCCTAAATTTCTAAGCATATCCATAATTTATATAAATTAATATATTATTTTTTTAACATATTGAGAAATAATATTGATCTTATAAAACTCAACATTTAACAAATAAAAAAAATATACATTCATATTTTATAAATCTTCATATTCTATTATTCCTAATTTTCTAAGTATGTTCATAATTTATATAAATTAAATTTTTTTTTGAACATAAAAGTGCATATGAATATGTGCATTTCACACCCCCTAGAAAATTGCTAATGGAATCGTCCGAAAGTGACCACACGTGGGCCGATTCGAGACCCAAAGTTGTAAACCCGTTATCCGTATCCATCCCAGCTTGAAGACTTCCGCCTGTTTCGTTCTCGACCTCTTCCTTTTGTCGCCGACGGTGCCAACTTCTTTTTCTTCAACTATGTAAGTACCCTCTCTCTGTCACACACACAGTTAACACCATCTTCAGTCCCATTCATTCATTTGTTTGGTATGAAACCCGATTACTGACATATCTTTGCCGTTTCTCAAGCAATTTTCGCATTTCGCTGAGAATGCACAAAACCCCGATAGTGTGTGGTAGAGCTCTCCTTTTTCAAACTTATGCATTACCCTTACCTCAATTGTTACTATCCGTGCGTCATCATTCATCTACCAATTTGTTCGTTGCAGGTTTTCTCCTTCTCCAACAATTTCATTTCTCTTTTCTTTTATGTCTAAATTTATTTCAGCTTTTCAAATTTAATCTTTGGTTTTTGGTTTTGTTTGATACGAAGGGCTTTCCTATAACACTAATGAAACTGTTCTCAGAGACACCTTTGGACACCATGGGCAAATCATCGAAGGTGAAATCAACAATCTTTTTCAAATGTTTTGGATCCTCAAATTGGTTATGTTGCTACTGATTATTTTTTATTTTTTTTTGCAGTTAGAGTAATTTGTGACCACAAGACTGGGGTATCACAAGGGTATGGATTTGTGAGGTTCAATTCTGAAACTGCAGCTGCCACAGCTCGCAAAGAATTGCACGGCCAGGTCATTCAAATTTGATATGAATCCACTTTATTATATAATAATATACTCTCTTAAATATAATTTTAATACTTTATCTTTTCCATAACATTTGTTTTTCTTTTATATTTTTTATTTATTTTGTATTTTTTGATAATAATCTCTTCTAACAATTGTCAATTTATTCTTCACTATTATATTCTCTCAAAAATAAAATTTATTTATTCAATAATGAACTTACACATGAAAAAAACTTTCTTTGTATGTTTTGATTGAAATATACGTGAAATGAATAATATTTATCACAGTTCTATATATTTATTTTATTTTTATTAAATTTGCACGTTTAACTTTACAACTATTCATGACACTAATTATACAACTCTTTGAAAAAGTTATCGTGGAAAGAACTAAATTTAATCATTTATGAAAGATAAATGACAAAAATGACTTAAAAAAAGATAAAAGACTAAAACAAATTTTTGATAAAAGATAAAAGAACAAAATTATATTTCATTCTAATATCTTTTGAAATTGAAATGCATTCAATATCGTAATTTGCTTCCATTTTGTTTTATCCTGATGTTATATGAACATTGTTTTGTTCTCAATCATTTCTCAGATCGTGGATGGCAGACGAATTCGAGTGAGTTATGCGCACAAAGGTTAACTAACAAATCTGTCAAATATTCGAAGACAGTAGTCTTGCTACAACAAATTTGTACTTTAATTTGATATTCAGATTCTGTATTCTTAGCTTTTAGTCTATCGATTTGAATTGAAGTTCTTTGACTTGAAAGACAAATCTACGGTCATCACCCGTGCAATTCTTTGCGAGCTGTGGCAGCTGCAGTTTCAGAATTGAACCTCACAAATCTATACCCTTGTGATTCCCCAGTCTTGTGGTCACAAATTACTCTAACTGCAAAAAAAATAAAAAATAATCAGTAGCAACGTAACCAATTTGGGGATCCAAAACATTTGAAAAAGATTGTTGATTTCACCTTCGATGATTTGCCCATGGTGTCCAAAGGTGTCTCTGAGAACAGTTTCATTAGTGTTATAGGAAAGCCCTTCGTATCAAACAAAACCAAAAGATTGTTGATTTCACCTTCGATGATTTGCCCATGGTGTCCAAAGGTGTCTCTGAGAACAGTCTCATGGATATGCAGTAGCTAAAACACACATGCATGATTGGATCATACTATTGCTCCTTGTATTGATTGATATCATCTTATACATTATTCATCCTTTCTATCGCTTTGTTGGGAAGGATATGATGGCTGATCTCAAATATCCGCTGAAGAGCAATACAGTTACTGTGTGGGCTGTTCCAGTAAGTTTGCTGATTCAAATATAACACATGTAAATGTATTTCTCTTCCTGAATAATTACTTTAACATTGTCAGTTACTATCATTGTTAGGTGTTTGCAATTTTATTGCCTTTAGTGATCTTTTTTGTCGTCTATATTCGAAGGAGAGATATCTATGATCTTCATCATGCCTTACTGGGTATTAATTTTTAAATACCCTTATTTATTTGATTGCTATGTAGCAAATTATATTTGCTAATTGGAACCAGTTAAAGTGGATTACAAGAAGTTGTTTGCTTGCTGGTACAGGTCTACTGTTTTCCATTTTAGTAACAGCCGTGATAACTGATGCAATAAAAAATGCAGTAGGGCGACCTCGGCCTGACTTCTTCTGGCGGTGTTTTCCTGATGGAAAGGATGTATGTCTTCCTCAAGAATTTTAGGTTTTTAATTTATGTTTGTATGAAAAAGGAAATTTTCTAGCAATCAATTAAGATTATTCTTAGTAGCAGCCATATTTATGGTTGACAACTTCTTGTTAGGTTTATGATAAATGGGGAGATGTCATTTGTCATGGTGACAAGAATATCATCAAGGAAGGACATAAGAGTTTCCCAAGCGGCCATACTTCATGTATGTAGCATTTATTATATATGACTGGTTTTTCCATGCTCATAACTTGGTGTAATTAAGTTTCTAGAGAAATGGATGGTGGAATTAATAGAACTTATGCAAAGCATGTTTCGTACGTTGCTTTTTTTTAAGTAATTTCAATTTAAATGCAGGTTCATTTGCTGGTCTCGGTTTTTTATCGTTGTACCTGTCTGGAAAATTAAAAGCATTTGATCGCAAAGGTCATGTTGCGAAACTTTGCATTGTATTTCTACCACTACTTTTTGCATCACTTGTTGAAAATAGTAATTTGAGTTTGTTTATTATAAAAACTCTCAAAACAATATAATTAAATCAAAATATATTTAAAAGAAGCATGTGGCATAACAAATCTAATTAATAATTAATTATCGAAAATTTAAGTAAAAATGAGACATAAAATATTAAAAATAATAATTTATTCAATTAGTAAAAAAATAATTAAAAAAATAATAACACTCAAAATAAAAAGTAAAACAAAAATATAAATAATGATCATATAAAATAAATGCTTTCAAATATATCTCAAATTAATGCTTATAATATATATATATATATATATATATATATATATATATATATATAATCACTTATTTTTTTAATCATATTTTTAGAGTAAAAATCATTAATATTTTATTTGAATCTTTTTAATTGTATATAAACGTCAGTGATCACACTTATTCATACACCATCATACGTCTTGCGTTTTATGCCATATAAACCATAACAACTTAATCTGCTCATATGAACTACTATACAAAGGATACCATATCTTCATATGTAAGACATGTCTTTATTTTTACCCCACACTTCCTTCAACTTCTACTAACTTAAGAGTTAGAGTACTTGTAGGTACCGCTATGAGAATTGAGTCATCTTCAATAATTGTTTGCTGCCACCAATTTTTGTATTTGGCCGTCTCTAAAGATCTTGACCGTATCAACTTCATATACAAAAGGACAACAATTATATAACGACGATCAACTAGTAAAATCATTTAAAACCAAATTATCATTTTACACGTTCTTGTAGATGTTGTGGTGCATATTCATTAAGGTTTATTCAACTTTAAACAATATACATATAAAAAATCAATTAAAGATGTTTAGTTTTGACGATGCAACACTATGTACGGACAATGAATTAAAAATATTAAAGTTTTAACGAATACTTGAGACAAAACTCATATCTAAGTCATACATCCAATAAACCTATAATACCTAATGTCTTAAGATTTTGCATGAAGATGTGATGCCAAATTCTCGTTTGGTCCTAGAATATTTAGTTTGTTGTGGCTCCCATGTCTCAAACTTGTTATCAAGTGGTATTTAGCCCTAATTCGACTTGGTAAGAGAATGAGAGTTGATCCTAGTGTATTTGATCTTTAGACTAAAAGTTTTTTTGGCAACATATGTAAGATGTATGCTCTCTTAGTTGTAATGATGATGTAAGTATAATATATGAGTGGCTCACACTTGGGGGAGAATGTCGGGTTCAAGTGTGAGAGGTTAAATCTCACATCAAATATGAAAGATCTAAATGTTGGGTATACAAGAGAGATGACTCATATACCTAATGTTTGAAAGTTTTTAATGGAGATATGATGGCAAATCATTTTTTGGTCTTAGGGAGTTTGGTCTGTTGTTGATCTTGTTGTCCAAAAATTTCCCCTCGAGTTCAAAATAACTATGATACACGAGATAATTTGTGATTTATGAGATTGAACTATCATACACAAGATAAGTTATCACAAATAAATTTTTTAGAATCATTATAATACATGAGTCAAGTTTTCATTCATGCTCTTGAAAATTGAATAAATTTTATCTTTACAATTGTGATTAAGTTTTGTGTGCTTCTATTTAGTTTATATATTTAATAAATAAATAAGAAAATTATATAGTCATATTTTATAATTTTTCATATTCTTTTATTTCTAAATTTCTAAGAATATCCATAATTTATATGAATTAATATATTATTTTTTTTAACATATTGAGAAATAATATTGATCTTATAAAACTCAACAACATTTAACAAATAAAAAAAAATATACATTCATATTTTATAAATCTTCATATTCTATTATTCCTAATTTTCTAAGTATATTCATAATTTATATAAATTAATTTTTTTTATTGAACATAAAAGTGCATATGAATATGTGCATTTCACACCCCCTAGAAAATTGCTAATGGGATCGTCCGAAAGTGAACACACGTGGGCCGACTCGAGGCCCAAAGTTGTAAGCCCGTTATCCGAATACATCTCAGTTTTGAAGACTTCCGCCCGTTTCGTTCTCGACCTCTTCCTTTTCTCGCCGACGGTGCCAAGTTCTTTTTCTTCAACTATGTAAGTACCCTTTCTCTGTCACACACACAGTTAACACCTTCTTCAGTCGCATTCATTCATTTGTTTAGCGACTGTTCTTGTTTTTTTACTTGTGAAACTTTCTCAATGGACGGCATTTAACTATGAACTAATTAGTTCTAAAGTTTTTCTTGCGGAATCACGTGTTTTGCTGTAACAGTTTTCCTTCGAGACGAAATGATAAAGAGAAGATTCTTTAAGATTGACCATGGCGATAGGGATGGCTCGGATCACTCTTCTTCATCATCAGATGAAGATTATGATAATCAAACTGCGGAACTAAGCCACGAGGAGAGTGATGATGATGATGACGATGATAATGAAGTTAGCTCTACTTCTTCTGGTTCGTTCATTCACTTTTTTTTTTAATCTTAAAAAATATTCTATTTTTCATCTAGTAGGCAATATTGAAGTATTAGCACTTAAAAGCTATGAAACACGAACACAGGTAATAATTTGAGAAACTGGATTAATTGACTGATAATCAATGTGTTGGTATCGGACACACCAGATGCGTTTTCAATGAGAAAGCTCGGTGCTACAGAGCTTAGAAGATACATGATGCTCTGAATTGCATTAATTTTTTATCTTCATTGAACTGGTTGAGACGAGTTTAAAAAAATTCAAGACATAGTTTTCAGTATGAACAATGAAAGCCATTGATCAAGAGGGAACTAGCTAGAATTAGGCCTATATATAGATATATCCTTTACAATGTGGCCTAGTTTGGAACTTGGATTCGCTTCTAGCTATTGGAAGCTTCTCAAGTAAAATAAGTTTATGGTTTTTCACTAATGTAAGAGTCTTTATAAGCTTATTGGTGTTTACTGAGAAGTTAAATCTAAAAAAGAAGCTAAAATTTCAACTTAAAAGTGAAGGTGTAAGTAAATCCATGTTGTAATTATAATATTCTTTGAAGTTTAAATGTTTTATTTTTATGCAAGTGCTTATTGAGAAGTTTATCCAATTCTAAAGTGGTTTTCCTTACTAGTGCGTGCCTGAAAGCATAGTGACCAAAGCTCATTGACTATAGTTTTATCATCTGGGATATTATGACTGATATTATTTAAAGGGGCTTGAGAGTTGAGATGTCTTGTGTGTTATTATTTAAGCAATGGAAATGATTTTTTTGACTTTTTGCTGTGATGATGTTTGTTATTGTTGGTTTCTTATTTGAGTTACACACATTTTTAACTTTTTATTTTGTTAATGCAGGATATAAAAGTGAGGATAGTTCGGACAATGAAATTGATGCAAACTCTGCAGGTACGGTTTATTTGTAATGTCTGTTTTGTGTTATTGTCCTTCAGCACAAATTTGAACTTTATTGATGATATTTCTAATTTTTGTTCCATCGGCAATCTTTGAAAATGTTAGTACCCCTATGTGTAATTAAGTTTCCTATTCTAGCTTCAACACACAATCACACATACACAAGGAGCATATCCATATGCATCACTCTTTCTCTCTCAATTTTTTTTTTTACAATCTCTGTTCTAAAGAAGTTAATAAATGTATACGCTGACAATCCTTTCTCTATTCTTTCTGATCAATCCCTTCTCTTTTATTTACTTACTCACTTCCATCTTGTCTCCTTTGTGGAGGCTAGAAGTCACACTTTCATGGATCCTAGTGTGATCTAGTGAGTTGTGGTAGCAGGAGAGTGTGGAGCCAGGAAAGTTGTACATGTGGTTCATTCCGACCTGAATAGTAATGAAACATCTATAGCAGAGTGCACTTTAGGCCCTGGTGAAAGCAGAACTTTTACAGAAGGGCGTGACTATAATTTATTTATTAAATAACCCAGGCTTTACATTTTGGTGCATATTTTGTGTTCAATGCCAACAGTTTTGTGGGTGCTAATTTTAGACATGGTTGAGAAAGAGAGTGGGGCAAGTGAGACATCCCTTGTTTAGGCACACTTATAACAGGGTTTTGTGGTGATGTTGGATTTTGTTTTGTCCTCTACAACATCTTTTTTTAGTTATGTGGTTTGAGTAATTATGTTTTATCAGAAGGCACATTTCAGATATTTACAACGGGTATTTGTTAGATGGCTACCTTTAGAATCATAGAGGGAAGAGGGAGGAATTCAGTTGCAATAGGACCATAAATTCTCTGATCATATGCATAGCTTTTACATCACTCAATAAAATTTGTAACTGAATATTTTATACAAACTACAAAGGAACTGTGGGGTGTTGGTTGTTTTTGTATGGTCTTAATTCTTAAACCGGATTTGGTCATGAATTCTTATTGAATATATATTTAATGAAAGTGGCCAGTGCAACCAAAATAGAAACTATCACAGTGCAACATATTGTCATACATCAATTCGTTTGTCATTTTACATGTGTGTCTGCTAAAGTCCTTACATAATTAAGACGTTTATTTATGGGATAAATGGGTAATGACATTTGTTTTACCAGCTATTTATGTAAATTGGTGTGGCTTTATTCCATGGAAAATAGTCTTTCATGATTGTTTTATCATTGATAATACTCCAGGTCAGCTATTTAGTGAAGATGATGCTGGAACTATAAATGAAAGGGAAATACTTACTAACAAGGAGTTGCCTAGTGAATGTGACTCTGAAAAGTCTAATGTTATGGTTGAAGAGAAACCCCTACCAACAGATATACCATCCACCTATGTCTTGAGATTCAAATCCGTTTTTAAGTGCAGGTTATGTCCTCGGATTATCTGTTTGACCGAGGACACTTTGCGGAATCATCTTCAATCGAAGGTACTGCACTTTTTCCTTGGTGGCTTAATATGCTTCTTTTATCTTTACTACTCCCACTACTATAGTTTTGAGAAGAAATCCACAAACCCTAACTATTCTGCCCCAAAAGAAAAGTTACTGCATATTTTATTTTTATTGGTTGGAAATTCAGTATTGGTTTGAACTGGGAAATTCAAGGAAGATGCAATCATTATGTTTGCGACTATTTAGGTACTCTGGGATGGTAGTGCAGTGTAGCACATTTTAGGTTGTTCTAATCCCTGTTTATGGAGAATCCTTTTTTAGTAAAAGATAGAGCTTATCAATATTCTCATCAATGTTTTGCTTCTGATGCAAGAGTTATATCAACTTTTACTTGCCACAGATGGTGATCTAATGATGAATTTTTTTATTACTATAGAGACATGCTCGATCTGAAAAACTACACAAGGAAGGCAGACTGAAGGCCGTGCTCAACAGTGATGGTGAAATAGAGAGCCAAGAGGTCTCAGAGATTCATACCGAAGATACCGAGGTTTGTTCTTCAAGAGATTGATTGCATTCTTCTGCAACTCGGCCAAGTGAAAATATTAGACCTATTGAATTGAATAAAATAATTTCTTATTAAACATGCTAGGAAACTAATTTTTCTAAAACTTTTTAGGAGGATAATACAAAGAAGAATGACAAAGGACAGAAGCAGCATAAGAGTTTGAAAAAGAAGGTATGGAAAACTAGCATTTCAATTATCACTGAGTGATGAGTGATTAAGTTGATACTGTAAAGTTTAACATGAAAAATTCTGAATGGCAGAAAAATGACAAAGCAAACACAAGGAAAATGCGTTCAACCAAAGGGTCATCCAAGAGAAGCCGCAAAAAATGAGTACTGAAATCTGTTTCGCATTCAACCAACATTCTGTCACCAAATTTTCCTGCCATTACCATTTTGCCTGTCTGCAAAGTATGTGCATTTTAATGTATGCCCTATATATAGCCTCTTTTGAACTCCCTTCCCTTGCTCTTCAACAATTTTCTGCTTTTCCAAATCATTTGGATTGGGATTGTTCTCAATTTCCATCCCCTACCTATAATTTTCAAAAGCATTTGATTTTTTTTCCTCGGAGCATAGTAGTTAACTTAATTCAAAGTTGCCTTATAAAAGATATTTATAGTATTATTATATATTGGGGTTATATTTGGTTGTGTTTTGGAGATGAGGTGTTGAATGGGATCATATATATACATATTCCAGTCTATAATGATAACCGCATGCATTTCATCTTCAGCACTAGCGGTCAGTTCTAAACTCCACTGATATCAAATTTTGTTTGAGGAGAATTACTGTGACGTGTGTGCCATATCTTGTTGCAACTTATATTTTGGTTTTTGACTTAGAGCCAGCATCTCCAGACCCTACAATTTTGCGTTTTGGATATATTAACTGGGTGTTAGCCTTGCTCATCACTCATTTTTTAACAACTAGTGCATATTTAGTAAGCAACCACCTATTTTTTTTATACAATATTGAACGAGGTTACTATAATTATAATTAGGGATGGTAATATTAAAAATAATCACTTTATCCTTCATTTAAATTTTTTTACTCGTATCTGACTCGTGAAATAGGAGTTTTTACACTCATGCGCGCTTCTATCTGTATTTTAATTAGATTAAATAATAATTATAAAAAAAATAATGAGAATAAATATTTCATAAAAATTTAATTAAAATAAGTGATTGAATTTAGATGGTTAATAAACTATAATTAAGGATAAATTGTTTGCCAGAAATTGAATCAAATCATGATTTGAATCATTATTGATGATACTTACTTATTTTTCATTCGATTTTTAGATTATCATAGTCTCATCCTCATGAGAGCAAGAGGATTAAGGTGAAACAATTTAATTAAAAGTTATTCAAATATCAGCTAAATCAAGGGACTAAAATCTATCATCCTTGATATTTGACTTTAGGCCTTCACCTTTTGACGACCAATCACCATTTGCATAATATATGTTATAATTTTTTTATATCATGTCATATTATTAATTTTAAAAGAAGTGAAGTGATCTATCAAATTACTGAAGAAACATTATATTTGAATAAAAATATAGGCATCAAATACATTGTATTTTTCCAAATTCTCTAACAACTATTATGTCATTAACTATTTAAAATATTACTTTAATCACTTATCTAATATATATATATATATATCATTAATCATTAAAATATTAAAATGTAATGTGATTTAGTGGTGAAGAAAATATTATAAAGTGGTTAATAAAATACTCTAAATACTTAATGATATAAAATGTATCTGTTACAAAAATATCCCTATATTATTTTTTTTAAATAAATTATAAATTTTTATTTTAGACAAACTTCTTTTTACAATTTTAAAAAAAAGTGAGCATACTCTTTATTTTATATACATACTTTTTAATTTCTTATAATATAACTATATCTAAAACATCTTTATATATATATATATATATATATATATAATAAATTAATAATAAATATAAATAAACAAATAATGAAGCATGTTTAATAAATAGGATTATAAAAATAAAAAATAAAAAAATGAAGGGAGCATTCCGGTGGCAAAAGGAAGAAGTTGGTTTTGGCGCCAGAGGTTAGTCACCTCGTCTCGTTCAAAGGTGAGAAACCCCCCAACGAAACCGCTCATTTCTTCATTCCATGATTTCTCTTCTTCCTTTCCATTTTCAATCCCATTCCTTACATCATTACCACAAAATCTGATCCACTGCATTGATTTCATGGCTTCCAAATCCAAATCTCAAACCCTAGACTTAAACTCCACCCACTTATTAACCACCGCTCTTCAATCCCTCAATCTCCCAAAACCCTCCCTCCCACTCCCACCACTCCCATCTTCATCTTCATCTTCCTCCATTCCCCACTCCAAACTCATCCCTAACACCCGCTTCCTCATCGACGCTTTCCGCCACTCCGCCGACTTCTCCGTTTCCTACTTTCTCTCTCATTTCCACTCCGATCACTACACCGGCCTCTCCTCCTCTTGGTCTCGCGGCATCATTTACTGTTCCCCCACCACGGCCCTCCTCCTCCTCCGCATACTCAACATCCCTTCCCCTTTCATCCACCCTCTCCCCCTCCACCAACCTGTTTTAATCGATGGCTCCCATGTCACTCTCATCGACGCCAATCACTGCCCCGGCGCCGTTCAGTTCCTCTTCCACGTTCCCTCGTCAGGAAAATCCTTTAGGTACGTTCATACCGGTGACTTTCGGTTTTCTCCTTCAATGATATTAGACCCTGCACTTGGTTCATTTATTGGTGCGGATGCTGTGTTTTTGGATACAACTTATTGTCACCCTAAGTTTGTTTTTCCTTCGCAAGACGAGTCTGTTAATTATGTTATTGATGTTGTAAATCAGTGTGATGGTGGCGATGATGTGTTGTTTCTTGTTGCTACTTATGTTGTTGGTAAGGAGAAGATTTTGCTTGAGCTTGCTAGGAGGTTAGGAAAGAAGGTACATGTGGATGCTAGGAAAATGGAGGTTTTGGAGGCTCTTGGGTATGGGGAGAGTGGTGAGTTTACTGAGGATGTTTTACAGACTAATATTCATGTTGTTGGATGGAATGTGTTGGGGGAGACTTGGCCATATTTTAGACCTAATTTTGTTAGGATGAAGGAGATTATGATTGAGAGGGGCTACTCAAAGGTTGTGGGTTTTGTGCCTACTGGCTGGACTTATGAAGTGAAGCATAGTAAGTTTGCAGTTAGGTCTAAGGATTCGTGTCGGATTCATCTTGTGCCTTATAGTGAGCATTCAAACTACAATGAGCTTAGGGAATATGTGAAGTTTTTGAAACCGAAGAAGGTTGTTCCGACTGTGGGTTTAGATGTTGAGAAGAGTGATAGTAAACATGTTGACAAAATGAGGAAGTATTTTGCTAGGTTGGTTGATGAGACGGCTAACAAGAAAGAGTTTTTAAAGGGTTTTAAGAAGTGTGATTCCGGTGTAGTGAGTTTTGAGGCCGGTAAGGATGTTATTGATGATTCAGAACCAGGGCAGAACATTGAGAAAGAAGTGAAGCCTTCTGATACAGGAGAGGATAAAAGTATTAATCTGGATGTTGTTGCGAGTCTGCCATCTTCTACGGTAGAAACTTGCATACAAGATCCTATATTGCTAAATGATGAAGAAAAAGAGAAAGTCATTCAAGAACTTAGTTGTTGTTTGCCCACCTGGGTCACCCGAAGCCAGGTGTTAGATCTGATCAACATCTCCAGTAGCAATGTTGTTGAAGCTGTTTCTTATTTCCTTGAACGTGAAACTGAATTTCACGAGCAAGTAAATTCTGGTCAATCTTCAGCTCCAACACCCAAGTGTTGCTCATCGAATGACACCAGTCCTATTTCAAAATCAAACATCAATACAAACACCACTTTCAAAAAACTGGACATTTTTCCAAGTCAAGACTCTAAATTCACTAACCTAAGGGACACGTTACCAAATCACATTTCCCCTTCCAAAAGAAAGAGGAGAAGTGAAAGTAAGCCAAACAAGAAAGTAAATGTCAAAGCAAAATCAGAATCAAGTGGTTCAAAGCAGTCAACAATAACAAAATTCTTTAGCAAAGCAATGCCTAAGAATCCTACTGATACCCAATCTGATCAATTTGGATCGAAACCCGATGAAAGCTTCAAAGTTGAAGAATTGTTGCCAACTGAGGCTGGAAACTTGTATAAGCATGAGATTGATCAGTTTCTACAAATAATAAATGGGAACGAGTCATTAAAAAAGCAAGCAATTACTATAATTGAGAAGGCAAAAGGAGATATCGGTAAGGCATTGGATATATATTACTGCAATTCTTGCAATCTAGGTGAAAATGAGATATCAGTTCAAGGGGAAAGCAAAACTGACAGACCTTTAGAGAAGAAGCATGTGTCACAAGAGTTGAGAGTTATACCTGATATTTCTATGCATAAAGTGTTAAAAGATAATGTAGATGCAACTCATGTATCTCTACCATCTGATAAGTACAACCCTAAGGAACATGGTTTGTGTTGATTTTATTTTATTTTATTCCCCCCGTGCCCCAACAATTATCTCCGTTTAGAAGTATTTATTCAATTTTATATTTGCACTTTATAGTCAAGATCTATATTGTAAAATATGTATACAACTGGCGTAAATGAGCAGCGTGTTGGAGAGATGGACAGCCTGCACCATATTTACATCTTGCACGAACCTTCAACCTGCTTGGGGATGAGAAAGGAAAGATAAAAGCTACTTCAATACTGTGCAATATGTTCAGAAGGTCCTTTGATACTGATCATGCTCTTTATATTGTCCGTTTCCCACTCCTTTTTATGGAATAATGAAACAGTTTTACCGGTATTTGGCTGATTGAGGAACATTAAATACGTGCAATGTTTCTATCACACAGTTTGTTGGCCTTGTCTCCAGAAGACGTGCTTCCTGCTGTGTATCTATGTACACACAAAATTGCTGCAGACCATGAAAATATGGTAGGTTGATTTCCAGACTTGATAATTTAGAAGTTTTGACTTTCACCATCTATAGCCTTGATGAGATTGAAACTTCAACTTGGGTTTTCATAAAATACAACCTTGATACTGTCCCTGTGCTTTTTTATGTGTGTTGTGCCAAGTTTTAAAAGCTCCTCTTCACAAGTGTCGGACCTGAGTTCCTTAAAAAACACATTAATAAAATATTGTATTTTACCCCTTCATTGAATCTTGGCTGCAAGGAATGTAACCTAAGTTTCAGGACAATAATTTATTATCTGATGGATAGTAACATGTGGCCATCTAGGAAGCAGGCGCTCATAGTATGAATTAAATTAAAAATTGCCTCTATGATCCAATTGCCAATTTAAAGATCATTTTATTGAAAAATTTATGGAAAACTACATTTCTGGTTGTTAATCATTTTTAGTTCTTTAGTCTTTTCCAGATGACAAACCGACATGTTTGACACTAAATATAGGAGTCTACTATATGTCAATGAGGGTTATTATGCTCTTATAATTTTCCGTGCGGCATGCAATCAATGCAGGAACTAAATATTGGTGGAAGTTTAGTCACTACAGCACTTGAAGAGGCATGCGGGACAAATAGATTGAAAATAAGGGAGATGTATAACAAATTTGGCGACCTTGGTTGGATGATTGCTCTTATAATTTTTGGCTTTTTACTAAACCTATTTAGCCTTTGAGGATTTTGAATAACTGAAATAACCTGGGATTTTAAAGGTGATGTTGCTCAAGAGTGTCGTCAAACACAGAGATTGCTCGCACCACCTACACCGCTTCTAATTAAGGATGTTTACTCTGCACTGCGAAAGATAAGGTATTAACTATTAACAACTGTTCTGTTTCTTATTTTAACTCATAGCCATACTTGGGGTTTAATATAGTTTACCACTCAGTGGTTTCCTCCTCCAAAGTTTTGTTGAGAATTGTTAATGTGGATTAGGTTCAAGGTGAATCCTAGATATTAAGTGAATCTGACCCTGAGTTCCTTGTATCAAAACTCCTTGTTGATGACTTAATTAGATGATGATATCTGTTAGAGAGTAATATAAGTGTGCATTGAGTGGTATTGGCGCGTCGTAGTTGGAGTTTTATATGAATTATTTGAGTTATTGGCTTGAAATTTCAATCAAGTTAGTGCATCCTTAGTCCTTTGAGTGTTCCTGGAAAAAAGAAATTGAAACTTCCTCATAGTAGGCCTACTGGCTGCCACTGCTCATAGCATATGATTTTACCCAGCTTAAAGGTTTGGACTTACAGACCATGATTTTTTTGGGAGTACGGAATTAGAAGCACGAACAATGATTGAAACCTCAATCCATAAACCGAACTACACAAATATTTTTGGGAATCTTACGATTATTTACTTAATCTTGTAGTCTTGTTTTCTACATGTTCTTATGTAGTGCTCATCAGTGTACAAACAGGCAATGGAAGCACATTACGGAAGAAAGGCATCATTGTTCATCTCATGCGTTCCTGCCGTGAAAAGGAGATGAAGTTTCTTGTTCGGACCTTGGTAAGTATCCCCCGTTTGTGGAAAAGATGTGATATTGCCGAGTCTAAGCATTTTCGATTTAGGTCTATCTGATATTGAAAAGATGAGAATGTCATATTTTATGCAACTTTTCTGACTTCACATATTTGTTGTTGTGTTCATGAATATGAGAGAAAGAAGGGATACATTCAGAGTAGTAGAGAATGAGATGTAGTCCAAGAATGAAGCAGACCACAGCTTATGAACCCAACTTGTGTGTTATTTTATTCTTCAATCCATCATCTGACAGTGAATCACATAGATTTTATCACCAAGTTCTCACTCTTGTTTCTAGGGTCTACACTGACTTGATTTACATGTATTTCATGAATAGTTTTGTACTTTTATTTTAACATTGGTTTTCTTTTTAAAATTTTAGCTACTCTGTTTTTCTTCCTTGTATAATGAATATCATTAGTTTATAATTAATCTCATACTTTTTCATTGAATAATATTACAATATTAAGCTTGGAAAATATGTTTATGTTTTCATTTGAAGGTTACCCCAGCAAAGAAAGGAAAATGGTAGCGAGGGAATCCTATTTCTTAGGTTAATCGTTTCATAAAGCTGGAGTCCTTCATGTGAAAAGGAAAAAGTATTTTGACTCTGCCTTTCTTAATATTGAATTGTGTCTTGATTTATAGTGATTTGAACAACTTTCTTCTCTAGTAAGTCTACCAAGGAAAGAAATTGTAGTTTGCTCACAAGATAATCAAGTTGTGAACTAGACAATGCCCTTGCATGCCATATGCACACCCATCTTCTGTCCACTTTCAAGATGGAGATCTGAAAGCCTCAATAGTTAATACCCAATAATGTCTTAAAAAAGCTTATCATACTTTATGTTCTCACCAAAGTTAATAAATTAAAAGAGGCAATTGTGGGGTGTGAATTTCTTGGACCTTCTTTTGCTTTAGCAATAATCTTTGTGTAGATTCCAAATTTCCAATCTTAAAATTATCACTGTTTTTATTAGACATTTCTTTTATTATATGTTATGTATGTGATGTATCTCTAATTCTCTATGTAACTTTTCAGATTAGTTAGTTGTAATACAGTAGTAACTAACTGTCTTTAGTTACAGCTGCTACTACCAGTTAGTTACATAACAGTTCTACTATATATAGCATTGATGTAACAGTTTTACTTTCAGGTAATCATAATATAGATTACACACTTCCCATTCTCTGTTTTCTCTCAAGGAACTGTGTGAAGTTAGTTCCTCAGTAGCCATACCTGGCTAGCCTGATGTGGTCTTCTCTCTTCTCATCACATCACTTTCAATAATTTCTATTCTGAGTATATGCATACGATGGTGGCTGATTATATTTGTCAAATACCCTTTCTAGACTTTATCTCTATGCAAATGTCCTTGCCTCAAAGTTTATTTTTGTGTAGATCAGGAACTTGAGGATTGGAGCAATGCTTAGAACTGTTTTGCCTGCATTAGCTCATGCTGTTGTTATGAATTCTTGTCCAACTGTGCAGCAAGAAGGAACAGCCGAAAGTTTGAAGGCGACACTTCAGGTCCATTCTGGAATCATTTGCTTTTTACTATAATCTAGTTTACATATTAATATGCTGTTGAACTATTATGTCTGCTATGTTATGGTCAATATTATTTTTGGTCATAATGGTTACTTTTCATATGCCATTTTGTGTGTAGAGGTCTAGAGGAGCTTTCATTTAGTGAGACAATAAGAAATAGGACAGGATAACCTCATTGGAGAATCTATGATGAAAAATACGTGAATAAAGCACGAGGACATCAACGGTATAGAAATATAACAATTCCTTTAAATCCCGTTGTATATCTAGAAAAGGGACACTTTAATACTTCCTTTTTAACAAAAGTAGAAACATTATCAGATACTACAAAAAAGAGGTTCAGAAACAGAGGGTAGTAAATTATCCTCATAAATGAAAAGATAATACAAGATAGTCAAATAAGAAAGCTCATCAGTTACACAAAATTTGCCAATCCCACCCATTCTGTCTAATCCTGTTCTTGATCTATATTATATACGTGTTGAAAGAAAATCAGATTTGATTCTATATGATTTTATTTTATTCTTCTTATTTTTATGTCTTCGTTCTTTATAAAGCGTTCCTTCTGTGTAACTTCAATGATTCAGTGATCTATAGATTTGTGTTCAATTATTAGCTTTTTTGATTCCTTTTTATTTATCTAACATTCTTGTTGGTCCAAACTTCGAAGTTTACCATTCATCTATTGCGTTGTAAGTTTTATGAAAAAAAATATATTGATTTGTAACAGTTCTCCAAAATAGGTTTTGAAAATTTCTATGTGCAAAGATGAAGCTACATGCAAAGTTGTCGGTTTTATTTGGGCTACAATGCTTAATAGGATTGACAAAAATAATTTGTTACATGTTCACAAGGTTTATGGAGCTTGTTTTGTGTGCAAAAATGCTTCCATAGAAATAGCCATCTATTTCTTTTACTAATGATTTTTGCCACCTCTTCAGGTCCTTTCCGTGGCAGTTGTCGAAGCATATAACATAGTGCCAAATTTGGTAAGTATTTAATATCTGAATAGCAAGTCTTACCCATATATAGATTTGTGACTAAAACTTTGAGGAATGTCATTGACACACTCTTTATTAGTGGCAGACACATATGTGGATCTCACTCCCTATTTGGTGGAATTCACTCCTGAATGGTGAGAGCCACATAAATTTCAGTAAATAATAAAGGGTCTGTTGGAAGAATTTGTTCCTAGCATTTTTCTTAAAACTATTGTGTTATTGCGCTCAGTAGGGTATTGTACATTAGTCTTATATACGTGCGGTACTAGTAACACTATCTTTTCAAAACACTATTTGTCAAAATCTGTTTCTGTTTAATATCCCTCGAGTATAGGGATTCAGTTAAATAAGAGTACTGGTAGGGATTTAGTTATATATGAATACTAATAGGGATTTAGTTAGTTATATATGAGTACTAATAGGATTTGGTTGTTTAGTAATTTAGTATATATACCTGATGTATTGCCAACATATTTTAATTCAATAAATATAATTTTACTCTAATTCTTGAGATGGTATCAGAGCTCTTGATCTTTGAGAGCCTTGCTTCCACATAAATTTGCCGCCTTCATTGCAGTTTCTTTTTTTCTGAAACTTTAGCCACCTTCATTGTGACTTTGGCTTTCGCATAAACCTACCTGCCTTCATTGCGGTTTATCTTGTTCTAAAACCTTAGTCACCTTCATTGTGGCCCTTGCTTCCGCATCAACCTAACTGATTTTAAGGATATGACAGTTAAAGAAAGCAAAAGTGGATTGGTCCAGCTTAATGAAGATAAAGTGAGATGAACCAATGAAACTATTATGTTATAATAAATCTGCTATTAGCATATCACATAATCCAGTGCAGCATGATAGAACCAAGCATATTGAAGTCGATAGACATTTCATCAAAGAAAAACTCGACAATGGCCTACTTTGCACTCCATATGTCTTCTCTCAAGACAACCTTGCAGATCTTCGAACTAAGAGGCTAAACAACAACAACTTTGAAAGAATTGTATCCAAGCTGAGAATGGAGAACATCTATTCACCAGCTTGAGGGGGAGTGTCAAAATCTGTATTTGTTTAATATCCCTCAAGTATAGGGATTCAATTAAATATAATTTTACTCTAATTCTTGAGACTATTTCTTATTGGATAAAATTCATGTAGGTCCCAAAATGGGTCCCACATTATTGTTGAGACATGAATTTTACTTGACAAGAGAGGGAGTGTTGAAAAGAGGGTGTTAGAGAGTGTGTTGCTCACGTTTTTCTTACTCATATTAGAAGATAAATAGTTAGATGCTAAAATTTTATGTGCATGTTATGTTTTCTGGACAACTGTTGTTAAAGGCAAGATGCAGAAATGTTATAGGTTATGTTGCCAATATTAAATGTGACCAAACACTTAGTTGGACATAACTATTACTAGTAATTGCTGATTTGTAGTTTAATTGTTTTAGAATTTGAGTTTGGACTAACTCAGCCCTACAAAACTGACTTATAAGCAATTTTTAAGACCTTATCAAATCCAATGTGAGACTATCAACACACGCCCCTCATGTCTGAAATTGGACATTTAGAGCTTGACTCGAGTGACCTGTTAGTGGGTGTTTCAACGGATCTTTGACAAGCTCTAATCCATTTTAAAATTTGTGTTTAACTTGTAAATGATTTTTCAGGTCATGTCGCATCTAATATTAGACTCTCAACAATGGATGTATCCTATAATTTTATATATGCTAAGTTGTTCTTAATTTCTCTTGACGGTCTTATTTGTTTGTGTCAATGGTGACATCTTGAGGGTAATGTACCTAGTTTTGGCCCTATATGAGCAATAATGCAGTATTCTCATGATGTTTTACATTTTCATTGTCTTTGCTTTATGCAGGATATCATAGTCCCATCTCTCATGAACAAAGGCATTGAGTTTTCAGTTTCGAGTTTATCAATGGTTCCAGGAATCCCAATTAAGCCTATGCTTGCAAAGTATATACTATTTCATATATTGTCCCTTTCTATATACTATTTCATTTCATGTATTGGCTCTTTTTGCTTTATGATTAATTTAAAAGTTTCTAGAACTTTCTTTTCTTAACTTTGGTAACACCCTCCAGTGCTTTTATGTATTTTTCTTTGTAGGATTACCAATGGCATTCCCCAAGCACTGAAGCTATTTCAAAATAAAGCATTTACATGTGAATATAAGTATGTCTAATCTTTAATCAGTTATTTCCTTTTATCTTTATTTTCTTCATGCCTCCCTTGACATCTCATTGCATGCAACCATGGACATGGTATAGCAAGTAGTCATTTATAATCTTGTTTTGATCTTTAATAGGGCATTTAATATGATGAATCTGACAGAGTTTTAGTGTATGCCTGCTCAGGCATTTCTATATTGAGTTTTACTAAAACACGTACTAAAAGCTTTGTAGAAAATATTGTGAGTTGAATACAAAATAAAAATTGACGAAAAAATCACTTGAAATTGGCTGAACCAAAGTTATGTATCTTTTTGAAATGGGCTTAAAGGTTGGAATGTGGCACAGGGCAGACTCATTGGATTATTGCAAATTCAAAACTGAACCGTTATCATTCTGTCATGCAGATTTTGAAATGCAAATCTTATTTGTATTTTATCAAAAATAATTTATGATCTGGCTACACTGCTGTTTACTTTATTGGTCCTTAGTTTGAGATTAAAAGTCATTCACACAAGTGTGAGCTAGTTCCTGATGCATTATTGCAATTCTTGAAAGCTTAATTTTGCATATTTTATGATATATTGAATACTGATGGTCTTGAAAAAATGGTAATGCTCATTTTGTACATCTGACTAATTGCATTATTGTACACAAATGAAGGGGTAAGAAATGCAAAATTTAAATCACAACATTTGTAATTTAGGTTTTATGTGCAACAAGTATAATCTCTTTCAACTCACATTTTCTTATGAGAAAACATATCTTCGTGCGTATAATTGAAATTTCTGATCTTGTTTACTCTACTGGTAATATTTTGAAATTAAGTGATTTATTGAGTATTGAAAATTTGAGATCCTTTGGCATTGCTTGTCTCTGTAGTAAAAGGATGAATTGTAGATCTTTTACATATGACTTGCTAAACTGAGATTGATGTAATTCCAGGTATGATGGTCAGCGAGCTCAAATTCACAAATTAATTGATGGATCAATTCATGTTTTTTCAAGAAACGGAGATGAATCAACTTTGAGATTCCCTGATCTGATTGACATGATAACAGAATCTTGCAAGCCTGTTGCATCAACATTCATAATCGATGCAGAGGTGCAAAACTGTTTTTAGCGATGTAATAATTTTTATTTGTTCTTGTTAATTAATCTCCTTTTGTTCCCTCCTAATTGTGCACTTTTTGTTTCTTTCAGGTTGTTGGTATTGATAGAAAAAATGGATATAGGATTATGTCTTTCCAGGAGTTATCTTCACGTGGGAGAGGAGGCAAAGATACTTTAGTTACTAAAGAGAGCATAAAGGTATTAATTTGCATGCATAAAAGAAACAGAAAAGCATTCATTCCTCAAAGAATTCCACGATAGAGAGAATTGTGGAGAGAAAATCTGAATCTGTATATTTTATTACTAATTATGTCCTGAATCACATTAGTTATTTCAGATCTAACTGACAGACTAACAATCAATGCTTTGCTAACTCAGTGGAGTATTCTCAATTGTCCTAGAACTCTGCTACTTATGTTACAAAGTATAAACCGAGTACATGATGTTTACTCCTATTGTTCCCTCCTCAAAGTCAGGGTGTTTGAGAAGTAGTCAATAATAAGACCCTGAGTGAACAGAAACGTGGATTAGACAATAGCTTGGTAAGGAATCATCCACTTGATCAAGTGCAGGAATATGTGATAATGAGCTGCTTGCTTAGAATTTTCTCTATCATATAGATCAACCTCCATATGCTTCATCCTGCAAGACCTTTTCTTGAAACTTACCCAGCATAATTGTTTTTCTATCCTTTTGTAGATAAGAGAAGAAATTTATTAAGACAATGAACAAATTTACATAGAGAAAGGAGGATGACAAAACATCCTAACCTGTCATGTTTTTGTTGAAGTAGTAGAATTCACCAAATTCTGAGACATATTGATACATTAAAATAACAATGATGGACATATTTTGAGGTATCTTGGATAAACAAGCTAGACAACTAAGTAACCATATTTATGAAATGGATAAACCACATTTAGGATGGTGGAGTGTTATTATTAGTGTACTCCTAAAAATCTTTTAAGTGAATAGTATGATTGATTAGTATTTAAATCTTAAGTACAGTTATACATGTTGATGAATTATCTTGTCATTTTGAGAGAATTGAACGTTTGAGCATGGAGAGGTTTACAGATCCTTGAAGTTCTCAGTGCTATAATCAAGGGAGCATTCCCTTGTGATTTGGTTCCTTTGTTGCTGTTCTAGGGGAATTTGTAATGTTTCTTTGTATTTCTCTTCTTCGACTCTCTTTTTAGTTGAGTTCTCCAGATTTCTTTCTAATATCTTGTTCGTGCAGGTGGGCATTTGCGTCTTTGTCTTCGATATCATGTTTGCAAATGGAGAACAGTAATTATCTAAAACTTTATTTTAATAAATTTTTATGAAAACAACAGTAATTATCTAAAACTTTATTTGACTAAAATTTTGTGAAAACAAGTTGCAAACTTGGTAGAAATTCTCATGGGACCATATACAAGTTATTCTTGTTAGCAAGTGGTCTCTTGAATGCATTGGCCTTTTTGGTTCACTGTACTGTATAAGGCTGGATAATATAGTGAATCAGTGATCAAATCGGAGTATATGCTAAAGTATCTATGATAGAGTCATAAAAAAATCGGAATCTATGAACAATAAAATGATAGATGAAATGGAAATTTATTGATTTATGGAAGAAGGGAAATTCTGATACAGTGTATAGTCCAGAGCATAGCTCCTCTAGAGAAAATAGCATTCTCCTAATTCAATGATAACAATAATTATCCATGAGCAATGCTCCAGTACCCTGCTTAATTTATTCCCCTATGTGTAACTGAAATCTCTAGAATTTAGAGAGTTTCTCTGCCCTGTCATTAATAGAATGATTCTTCTCTTTTTTACCCTTGCGGACATACGTTCTCTACAAAGCAGGTTGGGGCCTTTCACTAGTCTTAGGCTCAATAATTCTGTCAATCTACCTGATAAGCTTCTAGTCTATCATATTTTTGGTGTATCAATGGATAGTATGCACAATTGTGTAACAAATGCTATCTTGTCTTTAGATCTTAAAAGGGTAAAAGTGTGACATTTCTTTAGTTAATCAGTGTTCCAGTTAATCAATGACGACTAAACTGAGGATCTCAAGTTAAAGGAAAGTAGTTGTATATAGGCAGCGTTGATTTTCTTATTATATTTAAGACACTCGGGTTATCCTTGTTAAGCAGTTGATATTGTGTTTCAAATACAGTCTGTGCTAATTCATTGAAGTACTGTTTGCAGGTTACTGGGTTTTCCTCTCCGCCTAAGGCGAAAGTGTATGCATCTGGTCATTTAGAATCTTCTGCATTGAAAAAAATGTACTGTAACTCATTATGACACTTCCATTAATGCTTTTTCATGTGTTTGAAATTATACAGATCTGAAGGATTTTTTCTATGATGAACGACCTGGCTATTTTGAATATGCAAAAGAAACAACTGTGAGTGTTTCAGTTTATTATTATTTTTTCTTTTTTCTTTCTTGAGCAAAACTCATTTAATGTGCTTAAATATATATGAACGCTTCAATTGTAGATTGAAGCAGATGATGCTTGCTTAACGTGTGAAGCCACATTAACTAAAGTAAACGCTTTCCTAGAAGATGCACTCCGCTCTTCATGTGAAGGAATTATGGTGAAATCATTGGATATTGAGGCTGGGTATTCTCCATCAAGGCGTTCTGACAAATGGTTAAAGGTTATTATTTTGTCTTACAGGACATTTGTTGCTTTATACAAAGATACACACACGGAAAGAGGCATTGAACCTGTCTAATCTCATATGGCTTCATTTTATAGGTCAAGCGAGATTATATGGAAGGATTAAATGATACTCTTGATTTAGTACCAATTGGTGCTTGGCATGGAAATGGAAGGAAAGCTGGATGGTAATTTATCACCTTTCTTTTGTGTCTGTTGCAATCTTTTAAGACTGTACATTGAAACTGGCATAAAATTTAAAGCTTTTTTTTTCTTTTTCAAATTACTCTTTTAGTTCTGTGAAGGACCAACTCTCTAATAAGTATTTCATGGTAAGCATATATTTGGTGTATTGGAGGTATGGTTTGAGTGGTTCGCATCTCCTTTTCATAACTTCGTTCATTTTCATTTGATGAACACAAACGTTAGAACTTCATGTTATACCTTAGAACTTTGTTAACATGCATAAAATGGAAAACGAAGCTTCAGAAAAAGAACACAGCATTTTTCAGTGGCAACGTTTTATTTAATTTTAAGTAGGGGAGCTTGACGCACTGATTGAGCTTGTTACTAGAGGTCACGGGAGGTCAATGGTTCCAGTTTGTGGAATCAGTCTCTTACAAAATGTAAGATAAACTGTCAACAATAGATACACGATGACTTTGACCCTTCCCTGGATCCCGCACGGCAGGAGCTCTATGGCACTAGGTGCCATTTTGTAGTGATTTTTTTATAAGTGAGTGGATTGCTGCACTGTTGTTAGTCTAAATCTTTCACTTTGCAGGTATAGTCCATTTCTCATGGCATGTTTCAATCCTGAAACTGAGGAGTATCAAAGTGTATGCCGAGTGATGTCTGGGTTCTCAGACTCATTTTACATAGAGGTACAAGTAGTGTTGACATATCCCTTAAAATATTATCGGCATGCTAATTATGTATCCATGGTAAAAGATACAGAGCCCTCTGGGCTGTACCAGCAGACTCTTAAGTACCACAGACATTTCGTCTAGAAAGTTGAAGGATATTATTGTAGTTTTTTATTTCATGTCCCTTTCACTTAAAGTCTTTAATATATCATATCAATGTTACCTTTGCTTGCGTAGATCATTAAAGATAATTCTTATCTTCTTTAATGTAGACTTTTACAAGTTGTAGTCAATAGTCATTCATATTCAGGAAAATAGAACTTGAGAATACTTAAAAGAACAATTTGGACCTTAAAGACCAGGGCAATTTTTCATGGAGGAGACAGTATGTGTTGTTACATAATCAGAATATTTAAAATTAAATAGCAGAATAATCAGTTATTTTGGTTATCTCTATTATCTATAGACTATTTTTCGCAGTTTGGAGTGAGTGAAAGTTTGTATAAATTTGCTTAGAACTTAAGAAACAAAAATTTAATCTATGAAGGTCATTTACTATTACTATATATTGGGTTCTTCAGAGGGCCGGGGTGCTAGGAAATGGGATCAGAGCAAAAAGAAGATTTTAGTGAGAAGCTAGTTTTTATCAATATCGGTAGTTATATACCTTGTTGTAACAGCACAAGACTAAACTGACTCCTGTTCAGTTTTTAACTACAGTTTTCAAGGCACTGCACAAATGTTAGTTAACTGATTCTGAAGATGCACAAACTGCTTGCTATTACTTCTCCTTTTTAAGCTTTTAACTTGGCAACATTCTTATTGCGCTGCAGATGAAAGAATTCTTTTCTGGGGACAAAGTGTTGTCAAAAAAGCCACCATATTATCAAACAGGAGAGACACCAGACATGTGGTTTTGTCCACAACTTGTTTGGGAAATAAGAGGTGCAGACTTCACAGTATCCCCAGTTCATCATGCTGCCATTGGTTTAGTTCATCCATCTCGAGGCATCTCAATTAGATTTCCAAGATTTATTAGCAGTGTGTCAGACAGAAACCCTGAAGAATGTAGCACAGCTGCCGATATAGTTGAAATGTTTCATTCACAGAATCGGAAGATGGATGTCACAACTGAAGGTTGAAGGTTGAAGGTTGGTTTGATTTCTATGTACATACTATGTTCCAAATGTAAAGGATTTTTAAGCAGCTTACTAAAGATGTTTCAATGTTTTGTATGTACCTACAGTGTATTTAACTTCTTTTTTTGGCTTGTAAGCTTCGTTGACAGATAGCTTTGAAACATGATAAACGTCAAGCCCGCTCACTATAAGGAAACTTTGTTTTGACCATGCTGTTATTTTGGGCGCTACTTACTACACAAATTGCTCGGAAGCATGCATCTTGACGTGTAAAATTTGGTGGTTTTTTTAATATATATTTCAGAATTTATGTTGGAGGGGGAGAGTATCTTTTTGTTAGTTTTCATTTTGGTCCACACGAGAAAGTAGAAAGAAACAAAGGGGACACATCATATGCTTCCATCATGACTCGTGAGCTGCATGTCTAGCACATTTCCATGTGCTTGCATCGTAGTGTCTAGAAATCTTAAGGCATAGGTCAAAACTATAAAGAGACGTAAGAATGAAGAAAAAATACATAGGTTGGAAGATATATTTTATAAAATAGATGAATCTTTTGACTAGGAAATAAATAACTTTTTAGTTCACCTTGAAAATCAATATTGAACGACATCTATTTGACTCATTTAAAGAAAACACTTATCTCTTGTAATGACTTTAAGACTTGTCTAAGTGTTTCTCGCATAGTAAAAAAGAACTTTTTTTTTTCTTTCCCAAGGCGTTGGACGTTAGGTTTGATTTTTATTTTATTTTTTATAACATAAGGGCCTAAGCCCAAAAAAAAAGACCTTAAAGCAACCAAGTAGAGAATGGCAACTCCCAATTAATCAACAAGGAACAATTGCTTCAGCTTCCACTGTGGAGTTGGATGTTCGTAGATCTTCAACGACGACTCTGAATGACATTCCGAAGTAGCTAAGTGACATGTACATTTATTAGCTTCTCAAAAAATATGCTAAAATTTGACATCTCACATCTCTTTTTAATGAGAGCAACAAAACTCCAATTGATAAATTAAAGATATCTTCGCGTTCAACTACGAAATTTAAGGGTTAACATCTTCTTACATATATTTTTCTATATGCATCAATCAGAGATTTTTGACATATATTTTTTTATATAAATCGATCAGATATTTCCAACATATATTTTTGTATAATACATTTTTAGTTATCTGATTTAACGTAAGAATCTTAGATCCCAAATATCTTAAACACAGCATAGGCTTAAGGAAATTGACTTATTGCCTATGCCCAATCCTCCTCCCTCTCCCGCTACACCCCCCCCCCCCCCCCCCCCCCCCCCCCCCCCCCCCCCCCCCCCCCCTTTGCATTCCCCTAAATTCATTTTATTGTATTAGTTTATTTTATGGAGAATAAGAATTTTAAAATCAAAAGGAGACGAAGGGGATGTGCACTGTGGTAAAAATCTCGAGGAATTTGATGAGTGATGAAAGAAAAGTGGATAGAAGATGAGTATTAGCTTGTTCTGCAACATTAACTTTCTCTATTCAATGGTCTTTTGATTCAACGAATGTGAGAGGAGGTTTTAATGGAAGGAGGTTAGTAGATATATGTTTGGTTTAAAGGAGGAGAAAAAATTTAAATGTTTTTTTAGTTGTATATAGTTTTTCCTCTCCAAATCTCCACAAAATAGAGGGAGAGCAAATCAACTTATGAAGGAATTTTGCTCCCTTCCTAAATTTTAAAAACACAAAAACTTAAGGTACAGAGAGTCTCATAGTCGGCTATGCTCCACGTGTTAAGAAAAAAAAATATAGTGAATCAAAAAATGCACGAATATAATATGGAAAATTCTAAAATAAAAGAAAAATCACGATTTTTATTTAATGAAAACTAAATAATAATTATATTTTTTAAAATGATTTTTTTACTAACTCCCATCATTAAAAATTATAACACAACATGTTTAACGAACATATCATTGCAATTTCATAGATATATTTATTTATTTACAAAATAAAATATTATTTTTACATAATTACATATATAAATTGTTAAATATAAACAAATTTATAAATAAATAAATAAGTAAAATACCATGATAGTATATGTAAATTGTTAACTATTTTACATTCCAAATGTTAAATCTTGAGATGTAAAAGAAAAATCTCGGTTTATTTTGCAAAAGGCAAAATTACACTAAATATTATTTATCTATTTAGTTGTAATAAGTTCGTCTTTTTTTTTTCTACATAGATCATTTATATTTATTAACATTTACAATTAATTTTTTTTCTTTCAATTCTTTATTGTTATAAACACTTACATCTTAAACCTAAACACATCATCATTGTTTTAGGAAAAATTGGCAAGAATTTTTGAGTTATAACTTTTATAAAAATAAAGAATTTAGAGAAAAATAGAGAAAAAAGCGAATATATTACAATTAAATAAAATAAAGAATTTTGAGTTTAATTTTACTTGATATTTTCTATTTTTGTTTTCTAAAACTTGAGTTAGTTCTACATGAGTCACATGCCCTAATTAACATGTATGATTGAGTGTTGAAAACTAAATAGAATGATGAAATTGACTACACTGTTTGTTGTTGTGATATACCAAAAAGTTAGTTCCATTAAGTTGGTTTACTGAATGGGTAATAGTAAACCCGGGGGTTCAATTAGTAAACCCGGGGGTTCAATTAGTAAACCCGTTATGTTACGTGAGAAACTATCTGTCTTGGCTACCTTCAACAAGTCGTAGTGGTAGTGATCAGCACGAACAAACAACGCACACAAAACACACTACATTGAAATTGAAAACCACCCTAACTAATCACACACTAACGAGTAACGACCCTCGTCTTCTTTTTCAGTTACTACTCATTACTCTCTCTTCGATGGCTGGAATCCGTTTGCAGCCGGAGGACTCCGACGCCTCGAACCAAGCAAGAGCTGTCGCACTCTCCGCCGCCGATCTCGTCTCCGACGACGACCGTTCCGTCGCCGCCGACTCTTGGTCCATTAAGAGCGAGTACGGCAGCACTCTCGACGATGACCAGCGCCATGCCGACGCTGCCGAAGCTCTCTCCAACGTCAACCTCCGAGCCCCCTCAGACTACAGGTTCCATTCCGCCTCACCTATCTCTCTCTCACACACACACACACCCACACACCTAACTCTCAATATTTATACTTTGAACGAGTAAACCGAAAGAAAATGAGAATGTGTCCGATGAATTGAAATTTGCGTTTCGTGAATTCGTAATCTGTGGAGCATGACGGAGTTGATTTCCGATTCGTTGATTGCATTTTTCTCTACCGTGTTTTTTATTTTTATTTTTTTATTGATGCTATGAGATCGTAGATTCGTGAATATGCTTAGGTTGAAAGTGAAAACCGTGTATTAGCTCTAAGCGAAATTCTTAGGTTTTTGGATTTTAATTTTAGGGGAAATGAGGTGTAGTAAATAGGTAAGATCTGGTTTATTCAATTGGTCGGGTTTCCAAAATTTAGGGCGGTGAAGGTGGTTTTTATTTGATGTTTTGCTGGTAATGTGTGGATCTGAATTGTAGTTGTGTGAATTTTGGAATTTACTTTGAAGGTTTACAATTGGGAATTGGTGTTTGTATGCTGGAACTTGTGAAATGAGTTGAATGAATGAATCATTGTTGTTCTTGTACTAATGCTGATTTTTTTTTATACTTGGGTCATTCTTGCGTGTGCAGTTCTGACAAGGATGAATCTGATGCTGAAGCAGTTTCATCAATGCTGGGATTTCAGAGTTACTGGGATGCTGCTTATGCTGACGAGCTTACAAATTTTCGTGAACATGGTCATTCTGGTGAAGTTTGGTAAATAAAAGAGTTTTACTGATTTTAGTCTCATTGTGTATCATCTCTATGCATTTGTTGTCTGATTTTTTTTCTTACAGAAATATGTAATGAACAATTTGGGCTTAGGAAAATGATATCAAAACATCTCTGCTTTTTTAATCTTCAGTTACTAGGTGAATTTACTGACCGGAATCCATACTTGATGGTGGGTAATAGTAATTAGTTTTTTAGGCATTTTTAGGAGAGTATTATTAATTGATTATTCTTTTTTTTTTTTAATATGATTTGATTATTTAACATAGGCAAATGGTTGGATTAGATGTCTAGAAATAAATAAGTATTTGAGCCTTATGCTTGATGAATTTTTCAAAATCAGGATTTCTTCATTTCATTGCTTATTTTGCTTTCCTAGCTTGTACTCTTTACTCACTTTCCTAACAAAGGCACTCCCCCTTTGATTAAATTATTACTATGCATGTTTGTACCTTTCAACATAATGTTGGAAGGAAAAAAGGGCTTATGCAAAACTTCATAATGTACTTTGACTTACTTGCTATGCAAGAAGTGAGGTAAATACGAAGTGATGGGGTAAGAATAACTTTCCGGTATCAGAGATGACAAATGAACATTTAATATACGAACTTCTAGATGGTGATTAACCTTAGCATAGTGGTAAATTGTTGGAAATCATACATTCTTAAGATTTTCATTGAAAATTGTTCATTTGTCATATTTTGTGTGGTTATTATTCATCTCGGTAGGTTCGGTGCTGATGTGATGGAAGTAGTTGCATCGTGGACAAAGGCATTATGCAGTGACATTTCTCAAGGTCGCATACCAAATCATGTTGATGATGTTAAGGCTGAAGCTGGTGAACTAAGCGATAAACTTTTATCTAGTTGGAATGTTCTTGACATTGGGACTGGCAATGGTTTGCTTCTCCAAGAAATAGCTAAACAAGGGTATGGCTTCACTTTTCATCAATATTGTTGGTAATATATGGTGTGTAAACATAAAATATATAAAATTTTATGCATAACTATAATCTGTTGTCTTTCTCCACTTCTCTAATTTCTCTTTATCATTATCTCCCCATCTGTCACAACTACACAAAAATGTGTCAGTTCCCTTTTTATTTATAAAGGCATATAATTCCAATTCCTATACCAGAGAGATATAGGTGCATACTCACATAGTTGAAGGATAACTTTACATTGGAAAAAGTAATAAATAATTTATTAAATATAGGAAAATTTTGAATTAAATAAGAGCAATAAAAATAGCTCATGACTTCATAAGTCTATGAGGGTGAGAAGTTTCTGCTTAAAAAGAATTTGTGCATGTTTATTTTTTTAATAAAACAAATTGAATGATTAGAAATGAAAATGTACGAACATGTAATAGTCTGGCTGGGGGGATACTCCTTGAAGGTGCATGCTTGCTTATAGATTGAATTGTGCTCAGCTGACAAGTTATTGTCTGTAGAAGAAATTGAATGGAAAATAAATAAATTCTGACATAAAAATATAGGTTCATAAAAAAGATGAAATCATGTTTGTTGGCTTCTCCCTGTTTGCTTACACTCAAATATAGGAAAACTTATTTAAATAACATAGATAAGAAATTTTTCCTGAATTTTTTCTCAAATTATTTTCAACTAGAAAAAATTTACTCACATAGTTTAAGTATAGAAAATAAATAGATAAAGAAAGTATATGGAAGTGAAGAAGCAAAGAACTACAGAAAGCAAGCCTGCAGAATATAGAATTTTATTGTTATCCTTGGAATGAAACTAGGTTTTGTTCAGTCTTTAGATCTTTCCTATTCTGAATATTGATTGTGGGTAGATATTTGCGTTTATTTATGTTTTAGTATTACAAACACCTTATTCAGGAATCTCTTGGCATCTGCTCAGGTTCTCTGATTTAACTGGTACTGATTATAGTGAACGGGCCATCAGCCTCGCCCAAAGCCTTGCTAACCGTGATGGGTTTCCCCACATCAAATTTTTGGTATGTTTAACTTTCCGATTCTGTGTGCGTGGATGCACGTGTCTGTTTTTGGTATAAGTACATAATTTTGTTTGTCTCTTTTCTTCTCATGTAGCTTAAACGTGGGAGGTTGTCACGTATCTGAGCTTGTTTAGTTGCATGTTAGACATCATTCTGCACAGTTGAAATATGTTTTTCTTTGTTAGAAATGAGGTGGGTCCACTTTTTAGTTTTCTTATGTTGTGGCAAGGCTCAAATGGTTTGTAGATCACTTTTGTGTTTTTGTGGCAATGTCCAATCTATATGCCACAATAAGGTGTATTTGGTGAAAGCAGAACTTTCGTACCTTCTATAAGTTTTCTTTTGCATATCAGTGAACTTGGGATAAGATTGGGCAATTAGCATATATTTGGTGCAAATTTCATAGCCTTTTTTATGGAGGGGTTTCTCTAACAAATATGTTCAGCGATTGGGAAGCTTTTTTAATTTTGTTTTATGTTTTGCTTTTTTGTTTGGGAGGATTCCTTCTCCTCAATCTTAATTCTTTCTCTTTTTCTCAATAAATTGTTTCGGCTTTGAGTGAATGTAAGAATTACTCTTTTATTCTCACTTTCATATCTACAAGTTCATTCATCCAAGCTGGACAGCCTTGCATAAATAAGAAAACGAATCTCAGTTTACAGTAATTACACGTCCAACTCTATGCGTTTTAGATAACCTTCTCATTCTTTATTGAGAAAAGTAACTTCTGGTTGCAACTTTCATAGGTATTCTGATTCTTTGTATTCTTATTCTTACATAACTATCTCACTTCTCACTTGCATCATGGGTAAAGTAGCACTGCCAGGCATGATGCAACCTGATACACATCTCAGGCTGCCTGTCCTTGTCTCAAAATAGGCCTTTCCTCTAATGTGACGTGGATGCATAATGTGATTTTCACCACACTTTCTGAACTTCTGTTTTTATATTGGAGTTTGTTCTATGAAAATTGCTTGCAAATTGCAATGAAAGGCAAAATTAAAGTTGTCTTGCTTTTGACATTGTTTTTTGCTTCTTGTTTTGTATAGTATATGACTACTTGTATTCGGTATTAGCCTTTAACTTGTTTCTTAGCATGTCTAAGAGATACATTAATTTAATTGTTTTAAGGTTGATGATGTCCTTGAAACAAAGTTGGAACAAGTGTTTCAACTTGTCATGGATAAAGGGACACTTGATGCTATTGGATTACATCCCGATGGTCCTGTCAAGAGGTAAGAGAAAGTACTATATTATCCATGGTTCTGTCATAGTTCTATTGGGGTGATGTTATTTTGTTTTGTAAAACTATGTTTCACATTTCTTTCCTGCTCTCTAATCTGTTCTTGCACCATCGTCTGCTGGGTTCTTTCTTTTTTTCAGAATGATGTATTGGGATTCTGTTTCAAGGCTGGTTGCTTCTGGTGGATTACTTGTAAGCACTTTTGAACTTGTCCAATGTTCATGTTAGATTTCGTAACATTAAAAAATGTTAGATTTAGGTCCATGTTATAATTTTCTGCCACGTAGTTTAGGCCTGCGATATGAATTTTGCCTATTACAAAGTGGGATTCCTTTATTCATTACAGAATAAATTGCCATTGTTTGATTATATTTTCTGCTGTTAATTGATGCTTATTCACTTGCTATCTTTCTCCATTGTTGTGCTCATGACATTGTTGCAGCTCTTCTACTTTATGATGTTTGTCCTTTCTGACTTCCCCATGTATTCTGTAAGGTTATCACATCATGTAACAGTACAAAGGATGAGTTAGTGCAAGAAGTGGAAAGTTTCAACCAAAGAAGAAGTGCTACTGCCCCAGATGATGAATCATGCAGAGATCCCCTATTTCGATATGTTAGTCATGTCCGCACATATCCGACATTCATGTTTGGTGGATCTGTAGGCTCCCGCGTTGCCACTGTGGCATTTCTTCGAAAATGAAGCCTGACCTTTTACCCTCGTAATGATTTTAGGTCTTTGATAAACAGGTTTGGTGTTGTGTTTGTGTAGTTAGATGAATTTGTTTAACTTCTGGTGTTATGTTCATGTTGAACCGTAAATATTGTTCTTATTTATGTGACGGTTTAGTTCCATTGTCCTTTTGTTTGGGCGAATAGTTGTAATCGTAATTGGAGTCAATGGGAAAAGGACAGATAGTTCAGTGTGGCAAAATATTATTTCACTCCAGTTCTTTTTATGGCAGTAATTACAACAGATCTTTACATAAAGGCAAATGATCATTATTACGAAGGAGTTACCCACACAAATAAACGATGACTATTTTTTTCACCCACTATCCTGTGATTTCCGTCAAATGAATGTTTCATTTTTCCATCCACCGAAAAGAAAACAGCAGAACATTCTTGCGTTTCTTTAAATTATTTGCTATTCAGTACGAATAATTATTGAAAGAAAGAGAAGAATGCCTAATCGGGATGTCACATAGGATCCTTGTGTTTCTTCTCTATATCAATGTAATTCTAAAAAATAGATGAAGTAGATGAACTGAGTAGGAAAATTGGTTTCAAATGCAACATGTTAAAAAGTTCGTGGCACTGTCAAAACTTGTTTGACTTAATCGTAAAGATTATTTCAGTAGACATTATTTTTGGGACCAAAAGTTATAAATAAAATATATAAGACCTAAAAATCAAAATACAAAATTCATAAGGACTAAACAATTTCACGGAAATCACGTTTGTAAATGTAATTTTGAATAAGCTTTATTTTTTTAATGTTTATATTATTTATTTTTTACAAGCATCGTTTTTTAAAATTAATTTTGTTTTGATTATATAACAAAATAAAATTTTTAAATGTGTATTTACAAAGGAGGGTAAAGATCCCACAATTTAAATGTCAAATAGGAACAATAAACTTTTGTAATTTTAAATAGAAAATAATTAATGCAAAAGTACCAGTTGTGTTGCGTGAATTTGGAACAAAGTGAAGTACCAATAATAAAAGGATGGGATTTAATTTATGCTATGCCTTGTTCAACCTCCTTCTCACAAACTGCCATAGACAAAAGCTTCCTCAAAGTCAGAGATATTTATAAATCCATCAAATCGTTGCCTCGATCACTTGAGGGGTCGTCAACTTTGCATTATGTCACATTAATCACTTTAGGCATGCACCATATCGTCACTGTATCCTAAATTAAGTTTCGTTTCAGTTTATAAAAAAAAAATAGAATTAGAATTAGAATAAAAATAGCTTAATAAAATAGCAATATTTTTTTTTTTAGTATTTGGATCGTCTAAAGTAGTTATTACACATAGTTTCACACAATTTTAAATATCAATAGTTCGTTTAAGATCATATACTTAAATTACTAAATTGATTTTAATCGATCTTGACTATTGATTTAGATCAAAATAGTAGGAATTAATTATTTATAATTTTTATTTTATTTTATGTAAAATAAAAATTCATACTTATTTTGAGTGAGGATTGTTAGAAGATTGTATAATTGAGAGAAATTAAACTTGAGAATAAGAGAGAAAACAAAATGTTCTGAAAACGGAGATTGATTAAATGCACGTGGAAAATGTTATTCGTTTTATAAATTTATATTAGTTTGAGCACTAAGTGTCAAAATAAAATTTTAACCTTCTTAACTACTTCTAATTATATTCTAACATTTTTAACTAACTACAAATCACTTTAATTACATTTAACATGCGCTATAATTCAAAGTGATTTAATTGATGTTAATCCAAGATTGTTCCTCGTCTCTTGAAACTTCGCCCTCTTCAAGCTTTTAGTTAGGATGTCAATCTTTTGATCATTGGTACCTTAATGCTCTAGCTTTATCATGTCTTTCATAACTTGAAACCTTGTTTCTATGTGTTTACTCCTTCCATGAACACTTGGATGTCTTGCTAGATCAATTGTTGATTTGTTGTTTATCTTCAACTCCACTACTTCATTGCTTCTCAGTCCCAATTTTATCATTAATTCAGCGAGCCATATAGCTTGGCAAGCTCCCATTGATGCAGCCACATTCAGCTTCACATGTGGACAAAGCTACTATGCTTTGCTTCTTCAAACACCATGAGATTTGTGAGTTATTGATCATTAACACATAGCTCGTGGTACTCTTTTTATCATCCTTATCTCCACACCAATTTGCATCAGTAAAGCCAACAAGTTCAGCTTCATCTACATTCGAATTTGTGAGATAAGCAGTCCAAGCTCAATGGTTTCCTTGATGTATCTCAAAATCCTTTTTGTTGCCATGTAGTGTGATGTCCTAGGCTTCTCCATGTATATTTTAATCAGTCAAATATTATATGCAATGTATGGCCTTGTGTTGCACAAATACCTCAATTATCCTACAATTTGCTTGAAGATTGTAGGGCCAATCATCTCTTCATTGCCCTGCTTGGACGATACCAACTTTACTTCATTGCCCTCCTATTGACACTTCTTCAAAAGGACCACGAACATCAGAAAAGATTACCTATATAATTCTTGAGGATCTAGTTTGCAACTCTTATTTGGATGAATTCCTGTGTTGCTTGACTTGACATCACTCCTCACATATCTCTTTGGTATTTGAATTTCTGGAATTCCTAGCACCATTTCCTTACTCTACAACACTTGAAGACTTCTAAAATTCGAGTGTCCAAACCTCTAATGCCACAACCGATCTTCATTCCTGATTTCAGTCGTTAGGTGTCACTTGTTCTCACTGATCTGAATATCAATTTTGAAGATTCTATTTTTGGATAGTGGTGCCTTCAAGATCAATCTTCTTGGATTATCAAACATCCTCATTTCACGATGCTACATCTTCATTTTCTTAAAAAAATCTAAAATTAACAACTTCAAAATAGTTTCTTTTGAAATTGTTGGTTAAAGTTTAGAGCATCAACACTAACAAGTTAATTGTAAGATAACATGTATTACATTATCAAAGATAGCAAAAATATTAAGATAATATTGGTGGGTTTCTTTTGAAATTGTTGGTTCAACATTTTTTTAGTTTTTACCTTCTATAATATTTGTTTCGAGGTGAACCCTGCTTTGGGAATGTATTATTTGACCAAATTCTTGGTGGAACTGGAACTACTGAAAATTGAATTAGAGATGTTAGTCAGAATTGAAAAATGATCGGAACTAATAATTGATGAATCCTAATTCAATTCATTGATAATAGAATCAATTGGTTTATCATTTTGAACCAATTCGCAATCGCTAGCTTCAATTTCACTTTTCTATTCATCGACGCAAAGAAAATTGGAGCAAATCAATAAAAAAAGAAACAAACATTCATAATTTTGTATTAATATTGTATTTGAAAACTTAACCCTGATTTACGTAGGAGTGTAGTTTTTTAAGGAAGAAGAATAAAATATTTTAGATTGATTTTAGTTTTTTTTTTAAAGAAGAAGAATGAAACACGTGAAGTTAATTTTAAGTTAAAAAAAGTTGTAATTAAATTATGCTGGAGATTTATTTTTAAGTTAAAAAAAATTAAATTTTAATTATATTTAAATTTAACGATATTATAATCTTTGTAACGAAAGTTGGATAAAATAAATATTTTAAAATTAATTTAAACTTATATTTTATATATATATATATATATAGATATATATAGTTCTTACTGTTTTATCATCCTATCCTTTCTTTCTTTAAAGGATGATAGATTTTAGTTTTGAGCAAAATAAATTGAGAATATAAAATATTTTATTTTTTATTAATTAAAGATAAAATATTTTATATTCAACATTTAATCTTATCTTATTTAGAGAAAAATTAGAGCTCTAGTAAAAATTGTCCACTGTATGACTTTTTCACTAACATGTGACCCTTTCTTTTACTCTAATGATTTTATCAATTAAAAAACATCAATAAAAGAACATGCATGATATTTAAAATATCCATTCTTATCAGCGGTCTTTAACCATTCTGGATGGATTTGAATCTTTCCATTTAAGAATTCAACACGAAGGATTATAATTTTATTATCAAAATATAATTATATATTTTTTAAAAAATTTGTAAGAGTCAATATACTTTAAAGATAAAATCCCATCAACATAACTTTCTTACATATAATTCTATCACGAGAAAATTTAACTCTATTTCAATATAATGAAGTGACTTGATCTACTTTTGCCCGTTTGAATTATACATGTCATAATTAACATTATTAATTCGTCTATTTAAGAAAATATTAAAAATTATTCTATGCAAGATATTATTTGTTTCTAAAAATTTACAAATTCATCAACGAAAGTAGTAAGTAATGCAATTATTATGTTCAAATTACAAAGATTAATCTCTTGAACAAAACAATAATACATAAGTTCTCTTTGAGAGTTGTTTACCGCAAAATTCTCTTTGAGAGTTGCTATTTCTGGATAAAATTCAAATTCAAGACTATTTATTGAGCTCAAATAAATTTGAATAATCTCTTTCTAATACATTTGATTTGTATTGAATAATTACTACAAATAGAAAGAAAAAAATTGCTCTATCCCGCAGTGAAATGTAATAGAAATTAAGTGACTATCAATATACATTTAAAAAAATCATACTTGCAAATGAATGAGTAATGAAACAAGGAAAATGAAAAGGGTTCCAACAAAACAAGTAAGACCAATAGTTCCACAAACTAAACTTGTCAACTCAATGAAGTTGTTCAATTCTTTGTTTCTTTTGGTTTTTTGATAATCATTAATAGAAAGTGGGACATAATTCCAGCCATGTTGACATTTGCAACACCTTTCCAATCTTTCCTTCACCTTCACCATCTCTATCTTCTCCTTTAGAACATTCAAATTTGCATCTACCATATTGGCGGATCTCCCTATATATGATCATTGATTGTTCACACCAATTAGATATATATATATATATATATATATATATATTATAAAGAAAAAATAACAAGAAAAAAACTTGGAAATATAATATTATGAAATTGATTATCACCTTCATCTTGATAGTTTTGTACTTTTATGACTTGCATCCTTTGACGTGTGTTGAATCTCTTGAGATATAATCCTCTTGGTTTCATAGGTAAGATAGAAGACATAGAAGCAGCCATAAAATGCACCTTAAATTTTTATCACTTAATATTGTTGTTGAAACAAAAAAGTGAGAATAATAAAGGGCTTTGCTTTTGAATACCTTGGATTTCGGATTCTAAGGGTATATTTAGCTTTATAGGTTTTCTTTAGTTGTCTTGTAAGGACATGAGAAAGGGTGATTTAGGAGTCAAGAATCAAATTAATACAATCCCATTTCTTTAGGGACAATTTGATCTTATAAAACAAAATATAATTGATAATTGTATATTCTAATGTGGCTAGCTAGCTAGCTATGACTCTATACGCATGGAGGAAGCCAGAGAGGAAAGTCTTGTTTTAATTAATTAACAAATAACAAATGGTTTTGTATTTTTATTATATATATTAGTGGATTAGAATCATTAGATTAACCGGCTTGTTTAGTTTGTTAATTTGTTATTTTTTGGGGAAGTCTACTAATTAATTAATTAGTTATTGATATGGTGTATATAATAATTGGTTTGGCAAGCATGAAGCATGCCAGCTATGCAAGTTCTCATTTGGTATCTCATTGTTTTCAGATGCATGCTTGAATTTGTGGTGAGAACTTTAACAAATTTTTAGTATTTTCGTAATTTTTTATTCGCTGTGATTTCAAAAATGTATTTATAAAAAAATTATAGCAATTGATATATTAGTTTGCCAACTTATTCAATTTAAATAGGGTAGCACCAAAATCAACAACATTGCTACTCATTTCCCATCTTGTTGTAGGTAATTAAACAAGATCATAATTTCTTTTTAACACAACATTACCAATAAATTTAATATATCTTAGTTTTATTTCTATATTTTTTTTTTTTTAGATTTTAGTTTTTAAAAAACTTCTAACTATTCAACGATAAATTTTCGACATAATTTTTCATATTCTCTGTAATACGAATGTTTGACGGTTGCTCTCTATCCCCGTCAATTATAATACTAATCATATTTTTTTTAGGTTGTTTTTATTTCTAGGAGATTTTATTAAACAATAAATTAAAATTCAGTAAATTATGAAAAATATATTAAAACTAAAAATATCATAAATTTAAAGCTAGACTAATAAAAGTTGTGTAACATTTTTTTTCTAATTGGATATCTTGCGTCTTCTATTTTTTCAAATAATGTATATCTTATATACATGGCAAATTCTAATATATACATAGCCTACCATTGACCATTATTTAAAATCCACCTTGGAACATAGTCTTGGAAAAAACCATAGATAATTAGCGATAACTATTTCAATAATGCAAAATATTTACGGGACTTCGTACATTAAAAACTTCCACTAAGGGAATATCAATCAACAATAATAACCCTATAACAACCTTATAACAATCTTCCAGGTATGTCAAAGTAAAGATAAAACTACTCAAATTATATATTAAAGTAACAAACTTAGTGGTATGAATAACATACTAAATTTGTAGATCAAACGGCGTGTTATCAGGAACCAAACTCTTATTTTTCTTCTCTGGCAACCGTTCTTCTTCCGTTGTTTTTCTGTGTGTATGTTCTTAGAAATTTCTAAATCCATTTTATTACCTTCAAGTGGACCAAGTCCACTAATTTTTTTTTTTCTTTTTTTTTCAACAATAATAATAATAATAATAATATTAATAAAATTGGTAGGTTCCACTTGGGGAGTAAACCCACCTAACACATGTTGTCTTTTTGAAGTATATGGTAATAGTGATTTTTTTGTCTCAGATGATAAATATTAATATAATTAACTAATATAATTGAAGTGTTTTGAATTCTAACGTGTGATAAGACGTTCAATCTAATAATATTGATACTTATTAATTGAGTTAGAATTTAACGACATTGTGACGTTCATTTTAATGATTTTAAAGTAGTGACTTAAATGACATTAATTCGATAAAAAATAATAATAATAAAAACAAAAATATATTTTATATTGAAACGACATTAATCAGCTTATAATCTTATTTATAAAGATGAAAAGAGTCATAATTTATTACTTTTAAAAAGTATTGTCGATAATTATTAAAATTAAGATGTTTTTAAATCTTTTATTGTGAACCACTTTAAAGGGATCCATATGGTATAATTCATCTATACACATACATGAATGATTATTAGAGTTGTCTATGTCAAGGCATGGTAACTATTTATTATTATAACATTAAATGATAAAATTCAAATTCATAAAATATAGTCTTAAAATGATTATTAGATTTGGTGATACTTTATGCAATGAAAATTATCTCTTCCTAATTTGTTTGGCAAGCATGAAGCATGCCAGCTATGCAAGTTCTCATTTGGTATCTCATTGTTTTCAGATGCATGCTTAAATTTGTGGTGAGAACTAACAAATTTATGGTGAGAACTTCAACAAATTTATGGTATTTTCGTAATTTTTTATTCGCTGTGATTTCGAAAATGTATTTATAAAAAAATTATAGCAATTGATATATTAGTTTGCCAACTTATTCAATTTAAATAGGGTAGCACCAAAATCAACAACATTGCTACTCATTTCCCATCTTGTTGTAGGTAATTAAACAAGATCATAATTTCTTTTTAACATAACATTACCAATAAATTTAACATATCTTGGTTTTATTTCTAAAATTTTTGTTTTAGATTTTAGTTCTTAAAAAACTTCTTAGAAAAATATCATATCTAACTATTCATCGATAAATTTCTGACATTTTTTTTTGGATTTTTTACCATTATATCTCCTTTTTCAAAAGCCTTTACCAAATTGCCCCACTTTCAAAACTTGTTGCCAAAATGCCCTACTTTTTAGGGTTAGTGGGAAAACTCTCCCTGGGGGAGCGACCTACTGAAGTGGCAAAATTTTCTCCCCTAGTAGGAGGTCGCATCCCCGGCGAGCGACCTCCCAAAGGGCTTTTTTCAAAATCGTTATTTCCTTGTTAAATAATAGTAGTTATTTTTAAATAATAATAATAATAATTATTATTATTATTATAATAATAATAATAATAATACATTAATAATAATAATTACTATTATTATTATTATTATTAATTATTATAATTGTTATTATTAATTATTATAATTGTTATTATTAATTATTATTATTATTGTTATTATTATTAAAATTTGTTTTTGTTAAAAATAATTATAATTAAATTAAAAATTATAATAATTAAAATAAGAAATTATTTAAATAATACATTAATCATTATTAATTGTTATTATTAATTATTATAATTGTTATTATTAATTATTATTATTATTATTATTAAAATTTGTTTTTGTTAAAAATAATTATAATTAAATTAAAAATTATTATAATTAAAATAAGAAATTATTTTAATAATACATTAATTATATTAATTATTAGTATTAATTATTATAATTGTTATTATTATAATTATTATTATTATTATAATTATTAATTATTGTAATTATTAATATTATTATTATTAATTATTAATTATTATAATTATTATTATTATTATTATTATTAAGAAAATACATTAATAATAATAATTATATTAATAAGACAAATTACATTAATAACATAAAACAAAATACATTAAATTAAAATAGGAAATACATTAAATTAAAATAAGAAAATACATTAAATAGAAATTATAATCAAATTTGAGTAGATGTGCCTGCAGCGTTTGGGCAATGTTTCCTAGTATAACCAGGTTACCCGACATAATCCACATTTTTTTTGTACTCTTTCTATACTGTCCATTTCAGTTCTAATGCGTTTGCTTTTTGGACGACCTTTCTTGACTCTCCGCATTAGTGGATTGTGACACAACTTAATACCTTCATATTGTGGTCAATATCCTTTGTTTGGTATAGGTGTGAAGGCTTCATCGTAGACTTTTAATACTGTTTCCTCTTTGTACACATCAGGTATAAGGCTCCAATAATCATATTTTATGCTAGAACATGCTGCTATGACATGTGAACAAGGCATATGTTTAGCTTGATATTTTCCACAAAAAGAAACTCCAAGCTTCTTTTGTCTCACCTTCCACAAGAGCATAAGCAATAGGAATTACATTGTCGTTCCCATCTTGTGCAACTGCTACCAATAGAGTTCCTTTGTACTTTCCATACAACCAAGTCTCGTCAACTTGTACTATTGGCTTGCAGAATTTAAATGCAGATATGCACGGAGCAAAAGCCCAAAATAATCTATGAAAGATCCTTATCCCATTTATCAAACTATTCTCATGATAAGCTGGAATTGTTTCCATTTCAATTCTGGTTCCTATAGCAAATGATTGCATAACCAACAACCATTGTGGGAGTTGATTGTAAGACTCTTCCCAATTGCCATAAATTTGTTCGATTGCTTTATTTTTCCCCTTCCAGGCCTTTCTATAAGTAACTGTGTAGTTGCTTTATTGTTATTTCATTTCATTTTATTTTATTTTATTTCATTTATGTTATTTTATTTTAGTTCATTTATGTTATTTCATTTATTTTATTTTATTTACATGTTATTTTATTTTATTTCATTTATGTTATTTTATTTTACTTTATTTATGTTATTTCATTTATTTTATTTTATTGTTATTTCATTTTATTTTATTTTATTTCATTTATGTTATTTTATTTTACTTCATTTATGTTATTTCATTTATTTTATTTTATTTACATGTTATTTTATTTTATTTTATTTCATTTATGTTATTTTATTTTACTTTATTTATGTTATTTCATTTATTTTATTTTATTTTATTGTTATTTTATTTTATTTCATTTATGTTATTTTATTTTACTTTATTTATGTTATTTCATTTATTTTATTTTATTTACATGTTATTTTATTTTATTTTATTTCATTTATGTTATTTTATTTTACTTTATTTATGTTATTTTATTTTATTGTTATTTCATTTTATTTTATTTCAGTCACCCTTAAAGGATAAACTGAAATGTCACGGTAACGTCAATAAAAAACCAAATGAAGCCATATTACCATATTTGCAAGAGGTCGGTTTCGGTGAAGTGATTAAACTCGGAAATTATAAATTAGATGTTGGCCTCATTATTGCTATGGTTGAGAGATGGAGACCAGAAACTCACACATTTCATCTTCCAGTAGGTGAGTGCACAATAACTCTGGAAGATGTATACTATATTTTAGGATTAAATGGTTCTGGTTTTCCTGTTAGCGGTTCAAATTTTGTGAATGTTAAACAAATTTGTGAAGATTACTTAGGAGTTATCTCACCTCAAGGAGCAACAAAAGGTAATTCTATTAAATTAAGGTGGCTAAAGGATACGTTTGATGATGTTGGTGAAGATGCATCTGTATTAGAAAAACAAGCATCTTGTCGAGCATACATCCTACGTATGATCGGAGGATTATTGATGCCTGACAAATCCAACAACCGGGTACATTTAAAATATCTTTCATTGTTAGGAGATTTACAAAAAACATCTCAATATAGTTGGGGTTCAGCCGTTTTAGCTACACTATATAGAGAACTATGTCTTGCAACGAAACCCGGTGTAATGTCTATGGGAGGATGTGCATTGTTGTTGCAAAATTGGGCATGGTATCGTTTGTCTTGTATCGCTCCAGAATCACCAAATCCATGAATATTTCCACTCGCACAAAGGTAACCATTGCAAATAAATTTCAAGTTTTTTTTATCCTTTTTTTAAAATCAATTGTTTACCATTTTCAATTTTACTAATTTTATTATAATTTTTATTTTTAATATATTCGACAGATTTAATTCTGGTGGTCTAAATTTCAGTAAAGTTCTTCGTAACGACATAGAAGGATACCGAAAAACAATTGATCACATGATGGTTGACGAAGTAATATATTCATTCACATTTATTTGAACTTTTTAAATATTTTTTGTTTTTAATACTAGTTATAATTACTTTAGCTTGTTTTTTTTAAATATCAGTTCTATTGGAGACCTTATCTCATGTTCCAACATGAAGTTCAACATGAAGTTTCAGAAGAAGGGATGGTCACTTGGACTGTATGTACCTATCTGCATTGTTATCATATTGTTGAAAAACATCATACAGATTAGGTCACACTTCAGTTTGGATTCCATTAACAAATTCCACAACCACCAGAGGACATGAGAGCGTATCATGAGGTCGATATGAGACATGGGATTGATGATAATTGGAACTGGGTTTGGAGGAAAGAAATTCAACATTGGAACGAGCGTCACAATTATGTGTTGCAAGGTAAGATCGTAGAAGGTCTTTTATGCCACAACCAAGAATATATGATTTGGTTTAGACAGCCCACCAAATTATTTATATCGGTTGAACAATATCTCCGTGATCCCCGTTTGCAACCACCGTCATATCCTTATTTTCCGTCGACCTCCCAATCAAGCCCACAACAACAAAACATGACACAACCGTCTCTATCATCACCTCATATGCACGTCCCTACCACAGAAATTCCATATCCACCAACGACTCAATACTACATTCCGGTTCCAGAAATACCAACCCCAGATCATCCAATAGAAAGTGGGCTTTTTTATAATTTGTTTGGAACTTAGTGCACAACCCCTGAGTCAGCTTATGCTGTTGTGTTTGACTCCATGTATAATAATTCGTCTCAAACTTATATGGAAGTTGGTAGTGGTTCTAATCCACCTACAACTAACGTTGAGGATAATGATCAAGATGAACCACAAGAACCTCAACTCGTTCAAAGAGCTAGACGAGTTCGACGAAATCCTAGATGTGAAACTGGAGGTCATTTAGGTGGACATTAATAAGATGTATTTTATTTAATGAATTTAATGTATTTTGTTTTATGTTATTAATGTAATTTTTCTATTTAATGTATTTTCTTATTTTAATTTAATGTATTTCCTATTTTAATTTAATGTATTTTGTTTTATGTTATTAATGTAATTTGTCTTATTAATATAATTATTATTATTAATGTATTTTCTTAATAATAATAATAATAATTAATAATTACAATAATTAATAATTATAATAATAATTATTAATAATAATAATAATCATAATAATTAATAATAATAATTAATAATAATTAATGTATTATTAAAATAATTTCTTATTTTAATTATAATAATTTTTAATTTAATTATAATTATTTTTAACAAAAACAAATTTTAATAATAAAAACAATAATAATAATAATAATTAATAATAACAATTATAATAATTAATAATAGTAATAGTAATTATTATTATTATTAATGTATTATTATTATTATAATAATAATAATTATTATTATTATTATTTAAAAATAACTACTATTATTTAACAAGGAAATAACGATTTTGAAAAAAGCCCTTTGGGAGGTCGCTTCTCCAAGGAGAGTTTTCCCACTAACCCTAAAAAGTAAGACATTTTGATAACAAGTTTTGAAAGTGGGGCAATTTGATAAAGGCTTTTGAAAAAGGGAATATAATGGTAAAAAAATCCTTTTTTTTCATATTCTCTAAAATACGAATGTTTGACGGTTGCTCTCTATCCCCGTCAATTATAATACTAATCATACTTTCTTTAGGTTGTTTTTATTTTTAGGAGATTTTATTAAATAATAAACTAAAATTCAGTAAATTATGAAAAATATATTAAAACTAATTAAAAATATCATAAATTTAAAGCTAGACTAATAAAAGTTGTCGGACATTTTTTTTCTAATTGGATATCTTGCATCTTCTATTTGTTCAAATAATGTATATCTTATATACATGGCAAATTCTAATATATACATGGTCTACCATTGACCATTATTTAAAAATCACCTTGGACCATAGTCTTGGAAAAAACCAGAAATAATTAGCGATAACTATTTCAATAATGCAGAATATTTTTTTCCCACCTAATAAATGGCCAAACAAACACAAGTGGAAAACTTTTGAAAGAATAAAAACCACGGACCTAGTCCAGTAAAAACTTCCACTATAATAATTAATTGGTACACCAAGAGTCTTCTTAATAACAATAGGAAATATTAATCAACAATAACAACCAACCTTATAACAACCTTTCACTAAAGTGGGTATGCCAAAGTAAAATAAAACTACTCAAATTATATATTAAAGTAACAAACTTAGTGGTAGGAGTAACATACTAAATTTCTGGAATCAAACCCTTATTTTTCTTCTCTGGCAACCGTTCTTCTTTCGTTGTTTTTCTGGGTGTATGTTCTTAGGGATTTCTAAATCCCTTTTATTACCTTCAAGTGGACCAAACCCAATAAATTTTATTTTTTTTCATTTTTTTTCCAACAATAATAGTAATAATAATATTAATAAAATTGGTAGGTTCCACTTGGGGAGTGAGCCCACCTAACACATAGATGTTGTCTTTTTGAAGTATATGGTAATAGTGATTTTTTTTTTCTCAGATGATAAATATTAATATAATTAACTAATATAATTGAAGTGTTTTGGATTCTAAAGTGTGATAAGATGTTCAATCTAACAATATTGATAGTTATTAATTGAGTTAGAATTTAACGACATTGTGATGTTCATTTTAATGATTTTGAAGTAGTGACTTAAATGATATTAATTCGATAAAAAAATAATAAAAACAAAAATATATTTTTAAATCTTTCTATTGTGAACCACTTTAAAGTGATCCATATGGTATAATTCATCTATACACATATATGAATGATTATTAGAGTTGTCTATGTGAAGGCATGGTAACTATTTATTATTATAACATTAAATGATAAAATTCAAATTCATAAAATATAGTCTTAAAATGATGATTAGATTTGGTGATACTTTATGCAATGAAAATTATCTCTTCCTAATTTGTTTGGCAAGCATGAAGCATGCCAGCTATGCAAGTTCTCATTTGGTATCTCATTGTTTTCAGATGCATGCTTAAATTTGTGGTGAGAACTTGAACAAATTTATGGTATTTTCGTAATTTTTTATTCGCTGTGATTTCAAAAATGTATTTATAAAAAAATTATAGCAATTGATATATTAGTCTGCCAACTTATTCAATTTAAATAGGGTAGCACCAAAATCAACAACTTTGCAACTCATTTCCCATCTTGTTGTAGGTAATTAAACAAGATCATGAAATGTTTTAACATAACATTACCGATAAATTTAACATATCTTGGTTTTAATTCTAAAAAAAACTTTTTAGATTTTAGTTCTTAATAGACTTCTTAGAAAAATATCGTATCCAACTATTCATCAATAAATTTATGACATATTTCTTCATATTCTCTTTAATATAAATGATTGACAGTTGTTCTCTATCCCCGTCAATTATAATACTAATCAAACTTTCTTTAGCTTGTTTTTTATTTCTAGGAGATTTTATTAAAAAATAAACTAAAATTCAATAAATTATAAAAAATATATTAAAACTAAAAATATCATAAATTTAAAGTTAGACTAATAAAAGCTGTGTGATATTTTTTTTCTAATAGGATATCTTGCATCTGCTATTTTCTCAAATAATGTATATCATATATACATGGCAAATTCGAATATATACGTGGTTTACCACTGACCATTATTTAAAAACCACCATGGACCATACATGTTGTCGTTTTGAAGTATACTATGATAAATATTAGTATAATTAACTAATATAATTGTAGTGTTTTGGATTCTAATGTGTGATAAGACGTTTAATCTGTTGGAACAAATTTAGATAGTTAGCGAATAGAAAAATACAGTTCTAAGAGCAATAATAATTGATAAAAAATTAAATATGAGAAAAACACAATTTTAAAGTGAAAAACTTTTCTCAAATTGAGAGAATAAAAACCACGGGACCTACTTCATTAAAAACTTCAACTATAATAATTAATGGGTATACCAAGAGTCTTTCTAATAACGATAGGAATCAACAATAACAACCTTCCACTAAAGTGGGTATGTCAAATTAACTCTTAGAGAAGATAAAACTACTCAAATTGTATATTAAAATAACAAACTCAGTGGTAGAAATAACCTATCAAAATTGCAGATCAAACGAAGTTAGTTTGCTACACACATGTTACCACCACCGGAACCAAATCCTTATTTTTCTTCTCTGGCAGCCGTTCTCTGTCTATCTTCGTTCTTAGGGATTTCTAAATTTCTTTTATTTCCTTCAAGTGGGCCAAGCCCATTAAAATCTTTTTTTTTTCTCTTTCTTTTTATTTTAATAATAATATTAGTAAAATTGGTGGGTTCCACTTGGGGAGTGAGTCCACCCAAAAATCTCCCCCTCACGACTCAAGTAAGAAGGAACTATTCACTAAAGAGAAGAATTAAAAACCATTTCAGAAGAAATACACTGTTGCTGGAATTGTGCAGAAAACAGACAATGATTAACGTTCTTGGTCTGTCAGTTTGAACTTTCTTGAGCTTCAATAATCATTTTGGAGTTCCCATTTTAATCATTTTGGATGTCCTTTGCAATTATCTTGTCATATGTCAAGGTTGATCGAACTTTCTTGACAATTTGATTTTTGGAGTTAGAAACTGTCTTGATTTTTGTCTGACTTTGAGTCCTTTTATTTTAGAGATCAGATAACCTTTTTGAGCTTGGATGAATCCTACTTGTTCCTTGCCATGTACTGATTAGATATGAATAAATTTCCAGGACATATTCTTTGTTAAAGAGATAGAAAAAGTTTGATCATCATGCTGTGATGAACATATTTAAAACTGGAGATCATTCTCTATTTTAATGCAGATTGTTCTTGTTGTTGTCTTTTCTGCTTATGTTTGATTTTGTTCTTAATTAAATTCACTCAAAAACACATGTTAAATTAACATAACATTTTAGAATCATAATTAACTTTCTTAATTAACCTTTGTTTATTTTCATCAAAACTTTAAATATAGAGTTTGTCTCAACAAGGAATTTATCTCTTCTTGCATGGCCTTCAACCACTTTTCTTTATCAACATTTGTAATAGCTTCTTGATAGTACTCTGGCTCTCCACTATCAGTGATCATCACATACTCATATGGAGGATATCTTTGAGATGGTTGACGTTCTCTAGTAGATCTTCTCAACTCAAACTCGACTGGTGGCTCAACTCGAACTTGCTCATCATGGTAAGGCATATGATCATCAGTTACATTATCATCATCTACCTGTATATCTCCCCCATCAACAAGAGTTTATGTAGGGGGATTAGGCGCAATATCAATGTAACTTCTGAAATTTGGTTTCTGTTTTTCAGCTTTATCAAAATCGTCAACAGTCTAGTCTTCAAGAATATCACATCTCGGCTTCTGATAATTTTCTTATCAACCAGATCCCACAATCTATAACCAAATTCTTCATCACCATAACCGACGAATATACACTGTTTGGATTTACTATCAAGCTTGGAACTCTCATCTCTTGGAACGTGAACAAAACATCTACAACAAAAAAACTCTCAAATGACGGTAAGAGATATTTTTTCCTGTCCACACTTTATTTGGAACATCGCCATTAAGTGGAATAGAAGGAGAAATATTGATCAAATCCACTACAGTTTTCATTGCTTCACCCCAAAAGAATTTCTATAATTTTGCATGAGAGAGCATTCATTTGATTCTGTCATTAATCGTACGATTCATTCTCTCTACAACACCATTATGTTTAGGTGTTTGTGGAACTGTTTTCTCAAACCTAATTCTATTTCTCTACAATATTCTTCAAAAGGATCTTTGTATTAACCATCGTTGTCTGATCGAACTTGTCCTTCACTTTTCTCTTTCAACACTTGCATGAAAATGCTTGAAGACTGCAAATATGTGGTCTTTAGATTTCAAAGGAAAGACCCACACTTTTCTAGAGTGGTCGTCAATAAAAGTAACAAAATATGATGCACCACCAAGAGATTTACTATCCATCATACAAACATCAGTATGACCTAAATCAAGAATATTTTGCTTCCTATGAGGACCAGTATTATGAAAAGAAACTCTATGTTGTTTTCCAACAAAACAATGAGTGCAGGTTTTTAGAGACGTATTTTTCACAGGAAGACATTTTTTCTTCGCAAGTATGTTGAGTCTTTTCTCACTCAAGTGACCAAGGCGTATATGCAACCACTAGTGACCCTTTGCAACCACTAGGGACCCTTTGGTGACTTTACATATACCACCACCATCAAAGTAAGTGTGATAACCATCAATATCCAAGGCTTTCACCGAAATCAAATTGAGACGAATATCAGGAACATGTTTAACATTCTTCAATTGAAGCTTGCAACCAATCCCAGTTTCAACCCAAACATCTCCCATACCAAGTTGAATCTTGAGACGCAAGGTTTATGGAATTATCATCACAAACAATGTAGACATTATTAACAGATACAACTACTGTTGTATCTTTATCATTTTTCTTCTTTTTGTCTTCATCTCTTTTCCTTGATTGATCTCTCTTAAGGAACCTATAATTTCTTTTTATATGACCAGTTTTGCCACAATGATAGCATATCACTTATTTTCTAGTCTTAAGAGACTTAGACACCACATCTCAACCTAAAACCTTAAGGCATTAGGTTTCTCTTTGTTTTCATCTCTTTCCCTTGATTGATCTCTCTTAAGGAACCTACAATTTCTTTTTATATGACCAGTTTTGCCACAATGATAGCATATCACTTATTTTCTAGTCTTAAGAGACTTAGACACCACATCTCAACCTAAAACCTTAAAGGCATTAGATTTATGGGTCACTCGTAATTGAATTAAAACAAATAAAGATACAACACGATGACTTCCCATGAGGTCACCCATCCTAGTACTACTCTGTTCCAAACACGCTTAACTGCGGAGTTCTGATGGGATCTAGCGCATTAGTGCTGGTATGATCGCACTTGTTGGGAAAAACAAAGATAATTAGTGATAGCTATATCAATAATGCGGAATATTTTTTCCCTCTCTTGTGCAGATAAATGACCAAACAGAAAAATACAATTTCAAGAGCAATTATAATTGACAGAAAATTAAATATGAGATAAACACAATTTTTACGTGGAAAACATCCAATATAATAATTAATGGGTATGTCAAGAGTCTTTCTAATAACAATAGGGAATATCAATCAACAATAACAACCCTATAACAACTTTATAACAACTTTCCACTAAAGTGTGTATGCTAAATTAACTCTAAGAGAAGATAAAACTATTCAAATTGTATATTAAAATAACAAATTCAGTGGTAGAAATAACCTATCAAAATTATAGATCAAACGAAGTTAATTTGTTACACACGCATTACCACCACCGAAACCAAACCCTTATTTTTCTTCTCTGTCGTTCTCTATCTATCTTCGTTCTTAGGGACTTATAAATCCTTTTTATTTCCTTCAAGTGGGTCAAACCCATTAATTTTTTTTTTTCCTTTTATTTTTTTTTAATAATAATAATAATAATAATAGTAAAATTGGTGGGTTCTATTTGGAGAGTGAATCAATCCAACACAATTTAACAATATTGATAGTTGTTAATTGAGTTAGAACTTAACGACATTATTATGTTCATTTTAATGACTTCAAAATAGTGACTTAAATAATACTAATTTACTTATAAAGATAAAGAGAACCGTAATTTAATTACTTTTAAAAAACATCATCTTTAAAATTATAATGTTTTTAAATCTTTCTACTGTGACCCAGTTTAAAGTATCCATGGTATAATTCATCGATATACATATACAAATTATTATTCGAGTTGGCTATGTCAAGTCAATGGTAACTATTTAATATTATTAACATTAAATGATATAATTCAAATTCATAAAATATAGTCATATAGTCTTAAAATGATGATTAGATTTGGTAATACTTTATGAAATGAAAAATATCTCTTCCTAAATTTCAAAAAAAAATATACATATATATATATATATATATATATATATATATATATATATATATATATATATATATATATATTACTAGATACTGAATAATTTTATCCGGACGAGACTCCTGTCTCTAGAGGTGAAAATTCATCATCATTTACAGGGTCCCAAACGAAGCTGTCCCCAGGTATGTGAGAAATTTATATATATTATCTTCAATGTTTCTACCAACGTTTGAGACGTGCAAAATAAAGTTTCTAGATAGAAAATAACCACATATTTATGCGTTACTGTTTATAATGTTCCATTTTATTTTCCAATTGACCTTTTGACTCTGTCCTACATTTCATAAACTTGAGGAAACATATATCCTCTTGTTTTTCTTCCAAAATCAATTAAATGAATTTTTTTTTATGAAAATTTTTTTGGACCGTTTCTCTACGATACATACCATGGAAACTATATTTATTGTGAAAAATAGTTTGTTTTTTATCAACGAATATATAATACGATTTGCGCTAATATTTAATCATGTTCAATTCATATACATTTTTTATTAGTTTAATTTCAGTTTTTGTCCTTTTATTTTAGTTGAATCGCAAAAATAGTCCTTCCATTTTATTTCTCCCTAAACAGAATTTTAGTCCAAAATTTGATGAAATTTTATTTTTTAAAGTCGTACTACACCTTATAATCATAGATCTTAAGTACAATTGTTGCAAATGAGATCTTGAAGTATAGTGTGACTTAAATAAATACAAGAAAAATGAAATTTCATCGAGTTTTAAACCAAAATTCTGTTTTGGATACCAAAACTGAAGAGAAACAAAATGGGGGAACTATTTTCCCGATTCAACTAAAATAGAAGGATCAAAACTGAAATTAAGTCTTTTTTATTTTTATATGTTCTCGATGATGATTGGATCTTCTACGGTGAACTTTATGGTGTAGTCCATTATAAACGGCCAGATTAATGTTATGTTTGGTTTTTAATTGAAAAGTAGATGAAAGAGAGAATAAGAGAAAAAAAATTGAAAAAAAATATTATTGTTGGCGGTTGCGTATCTTCTTAGGAGCGGGTAGGTGGCACGGCACCCCCTATATTTTTAAATTTTTTTTATATATATATATATATAATAACTAACAATATATTATCAAAATAATAGTGATAAATTATTAAAATATCCTTAAACTCTATTATTTGTTTTTGAGTAATTTTCGTCTATCTTCCTACCTCTCTTATATTTACTTTCTACTCCCTTCTCGAAGCAAACAAACTCTAACACCCTAAGTACCAACTCAACTATTAATTTTTAACAAACTTTTTCATGTTAATCATTGATATATGATATAGTGTGATACTATTTTTTAATTGTGAATTATTTTAATTAATATGTATTTTTTTTATGAGTGACACAATATTTAAACATAAATAAATTGATCCATTTTTTCAAGAAGAAAGTTTTTGACAAAGATGAAAATTATAAAATAGATATATTTTATTTGATTGAATTGTGAAAATTGTGTGACTTGTGAAAATTAAAATTCTAATTTTTTTTTAACTTGTCTGTTATGTATGAATTGTGTGATACTATAAAAAAAACTATATAATTTTTGAAAATTTTAATTATAATATTTTAGTTAATACTTGTTATTATCTGACTTCCCTACATATTTTATACAAAATCCGCCACTGATTGTTGGGTGGTTTGGTATAAAAAAAAGTGAAAGGAAAGAATGAGAGAACTAAGAAGAAAATATAAAAAGAGTTTAGAGGTATTGTACTTCTGTAAAATATATTTTATCTCAATCCAACTATAATCATGCAATCTATGTATTATATTAAATAAATTTTAAATAGAAGTAATTATTTAATATTTTATTGATATGATAAACTATTATTAATGATTACGATCGTCAATATTTTAGATGCTTTTATTTAATCTTAAAAGTTTGATTCCTAATAAAAAATATTAACTTTAATATTTAAAAAATAAGATAAAATAAATTTTAATTTTTATAAAATTTCAAAAATCTTATTTTTAGTCCTACAAGAGATTGTTAAATTTTTAGTTTCAAATTTATTTTTATTCTCTTTTAATCTTTATTTTGAACTTTTTTTAAATGATATTTTTAATCTCTAACAAAATTGTTATAAAATTAGATAGTGACTAAAAATTAATAAAACTTTGTCATGACTAAATTTAAAATATCATAGTTTTATAAAAATAGAAAATATATTTAACAAACAAAATTCACAAAAAAAATCGAGACTCTAACGATTAGAGGTCTTGTAATATTGAATTGTTTGTATAATTCAATCATTGACTGAATTGATAATATAAAATAGTTTTCCGTTAACAATACATCTTCTTTGAACTCTTATGAAAGATGAAAATAAGCATGACAAATTAGGATAATATTATAACTCTAATTGCCTTTCTCCATTTTTAAATATTTTTTTTTTTTTAATTTGGAGAGAATGTTTAAATAAGGGGTCAACTAATTTTTTTTCTCTTCCCTCTTCGTGAACTGCAAGCCAAAACATGAAAATGACTTCAATAAAAATATTTCATTTTATTTATTTATTTCTCTTTTCTTTTAACAATCGCCTATTTCAAATATAGTGTAAGAGGGATAAAAGTCATCTCTTTTATTTTATCGATCTATAATTGACTGTACTATAAAATTAATTATAGAAGCTTCAAATTTGAAACGAAGCTAACATTATAGCTCGAAGAGACAATTGTGGGTTTTTATTTTATTTTATTTTCATATAATAGTAGAAGATAAAGAAGAAAACAAATATTATTTGTCAACACATAAAAAAAAATAGAAAATGAAAAACTGTATCAGCCTATATCTTAGTTATTTATAAAAAATATGTGTAAAATTTCTTTACCTAAATTTCACTGTTTTGATCAATATCTAATGACTCAGCATTTAGACGGAGTCAATGAATATTCTCTAATGATATTGACTAATATTATATAATAAATCTAAAATAAAAGACCAAATCAATTATCACGTGATTTGAGAATATCTTTTTCATTGAACTTTAACACCAACAATTCCTTTGGTTACACTTTGCTATTTATTTGACAAATCCTTTTGTTTTATATGCAAAAAAAAGAGCTTGCCGTCGCATTATATTTTCGGATGAATTTTAACTATTCAAACCATTTAATACAGATTATGTATCTGAATGTACCCATTGGATAAATCTTAATTTTGTGTCTTATGCTTTCTTTTAAGTCAATTTTGTTTTTCATGTTATTTAAAGGTGCACTTCCAAAAATATGCAAAAGTTTTTTAATAGCGAGGGCAGGGTAAAAATCAGTGTTTATGTGCATATAGCTTTCAAAATTTGTTATTTTTTTATATCTATAGTGTAAATTCTCAATAGTATTAACTTAAATTATTGTAAAATGATGATTCATGTCTAGTATTTAATAATAGTTTTTTTTCTCTTCAATTTTTTGAGTTTAATTTGTGTAAAAATCAAATAGTGTACGACATCTAATGTCTAAAAGCTCTAGAATATATTATCTAACTTGTATTTTGCAACAGTTGAACAAAGTTGTTTCTAAGTGTAATATTCCGCTTTTTCGAGACATTAACTAACGAAATTTTAAACGTAAAAATACAAATTCGTTTTTATTTATTTATAATTATCTCAAACACTCATTTACCTTAACATCAATTAATAACATTTTTAGTTATATTTTTAAAAATAATAAATTAAAGTATTTGCAATTACTAAAAGTAAATTTAATACGTTAAACAAAAGAAACTCCTAGAGTCAAAATTCTTGATGTTTTACTACCCAAAAATAAATCCTAGTTGGTCATGAACTTTGGACTTGTGGCAACTGCATGCTATTGTACTTCCTTGCATTTCTCCTATTGGGTTGACCGTGACATTATTCGCTCAAATAACACTATATGTGACGTCCTATCAAATGTAAGGGTCATCTCCAAATAACAAACACAGAGCAAATATGCATACATATATAATTGTTATAGCAAAAATATAAAAATCACAACGCACCAAAGATACAAATCAACCAAAATGCACAGTCTATTTGTTAAACTATATGTCAATGCATGACTCTGGAATATCACCTCCCTCGCAAGGGCTTCATGGGTCTTTCCAAACAACACCACTAACTCAAAATCCCTGCAAGGATCTGTGGACTCCAACCAATTATGGACGCACCACACAACTATGAATGCATGAATGTAGACACTTTTGTTAGTAACAATATAGATCACTCAATCAGAGCGTCCAAAATTATTCAACTTTATCATAAACCAAAATTGTTTATACACAAAGTAATCACCTTGAATAACCACATGTCAAGCACAACCATTATAACAACATATCATATAATATACATTTTCTACAATTTGAACATGTTAAACACATCCATTATTAATATTCATTTTAAAAATAACACACAAACAAATCCAATACACAACGTCACAATACATTTATATCACATATAATTCAAGTAAGAAAACGGATGGAGTAATGCCCTTACTGTTACCAAAGTTGTTTATAGAATTATGCTTCACAAACTCTTGTCTCACTCGTTTCACACTTGATGTTGTGCGAGTACGGTTTCTCCCTCTCTAAACTTCATTTCGCCAATTCGACCGTTGAAAGCGAAGATCTAAATGTTGCGAACCTGCTATCCAAAAATCAGCCCGATCCAATGATTAACGAATGCGCAATCAATGTCTTTTTAAGACTGATTTAACAAAATCGGAAATATGGTTACTCCTCTCTTTTCTCTTTTGGTGGTTGTCTTTTCTATCAAAATAATGTCTTTCTTTTTCTCTCCTAAACTCTTTTTTTCCCTAGATCGTTCGCAGAGTGTTTTTTAATGGAAGGCGTGAGTTTTTGTTTTATTCCTTTTTATCATCATTAGAAGTGGGTAACATGTGATATTAAATGGGGAAAATGATAATAAGTAGGGGAAATGGGTAACATGGCATTAAGTAGGAAAAGTGGAGAAAGTGTATTACGTGGAAACGTGGTTTTTCAACCTAGTATTAAGTGGGGAACGTGGTGTTTCAACCTAAGTCATTTAACTGTTCTCGATTCATGTTTTTATTATTATTATTATTATTATTATTACCAAAAATTAAAATAACACGCTTAAATAATAACTATTACCAACAATTTTTAAAATAATTATCTCAACTCCTAATAAAATAAAATAAAATGTCTATTAGACTAAAGATTTCCTCAAAATGATAGGAGAGGTGAAGTTGGTGACTTTTGGGTATATGCAACACTTGGACCCCATTAAAGCTTGAGGTAAAAAAGGGTGAAACCTTTGACTTCTTCATGATCCACTTACTTGGACTAATTCTTTTTTATCTTCATGCTATAATTTATTAATGCCCACTCTAATGATACTTCTGAGTTTGGGGCAATTATTCACCAATACAGAAGTTTATTACTTGGTGAATATAAATTTTCTTAGTTTGTTAGCATTAGCTAGTTCAGACTTATTTTTAAAAAATGTGTACTTTTAGGTTTTTTTAAAACATATGTACATTTGAATTTGGCTAATTCATATCAATATTAAGGAATATGTACGTCCGAATTAGTTCATTGATATATGTAAAATGTTCACAATAATTTTTGTAAGTTTTTTCAAGAATAATTATGTTTGGATTGATAAATCCGAACAAATTCCGTCTCAATCCAATTCATTTAAAATGAACATATCACTTTAAAGTATAAAATGAATAGTATTAACTATTAATTAACAAATCAAATATAGACATTATAATAAAACATGAATTTGTTAAGAAAAGAATATTTGATTTTTTAACTTTACACAAAATAGATCGCGAAAAAATCTCTTAACCCAAACCCCCAACGTATCTAAATTTTTTAGATAAATTTGTGTTTTTCTATTTTATGAAACACAAGTATTCGTCTCTCAGACAAAAAAAAAAAACATTAGAATATAAATTTTATGGTAAATGTTCACTTGTCTCCGTATTTGTTTCTCCGATGAAAAGTCGAAATAGAGGATTAGATGAACATTCATCTAAATTTATTACGTAGAAGATTCTGCCTTGTCCCACTCAGTCAATTTGATAAAAATATTTTACATTTATGAAAATAATTCACTTGAAATTGAATGAAAGAAACCGTGATAAATATTAATTTTAAATTCTTTTTAAAGGAAATGATAACTAGTCGAGTCACTTGTTAAAAAACTAAATATATAAATTTTATATTAAAAATTGTGTTTAAATTTTTATAAGCTTAAAATTTATTCTTTTTAATATAATTTTTTAATTTTCTAAACAAGTGGTCTAGGGCACTCACTTGTTAGCATGATTTCTTTTTTAAGAAAAGTTCAGCTGTCGGTTAACTTTAGGCCAATAAATATTATTTATTTGAAGTTTTTTAATTTGTAATTCTTTTTAAAAATATTTAATGATAATCTATTATTATTATTTTTACTAATTATATATTTTAATATCTATATACACACAATTAAGTGTACTCTAATGTTTTTGCACATATTAAAAAATACGACAAATATAAAAAATAAAATATTTATTAAGTAAATCATCATTTTGATATTTGATTAAGAGTATAAATAACCTTATAAAATACTAAAATTATACTAAATTAATAAGAAGAAATATTAAAAAAAAATCACTAATTTCATTTTTATGATCTTCAATTTATTTCCCTCAAATTTCTTCCCTTTTATTTAAAGTACAAATTTAAATCCTCAATTCTCCCCATTCTCAGTCACTTGGTTCAAACCCATTTGCCCCGATATTTTGTTTTTTAAGCAGAAAAAATATTCATTCACTACAAATGTAACAAAAATGCCGAAAGCAACACAAAATAAAAAATAAAAAAAATTGGAAGGCAACACAGTCTCCAGTCCACCACCAAACCCACAATCCAAAACTTTGATCCCAATACAACAACAGAACCCCCACAATTTGTCTTGTACCTCCAAAATATTTCAAAAATACTAAAATTATTTTTAATTTTTTTTTATTACTATTTCAAAGAAAATAAAGGTAAATTTTTTTTCATCATTTTGTCATTCACACGGCCGTAAAAAAGATTTCTAGAATACTTGTAGAAAGATTTTTGGTACAGAGTACAATTTCGGAAATGTTAAAATCAAGTTTTCTGGTACATAAATGAAATGTTGTATACCGGAAAACTTCATTTTCAAGTTTTTTGGTACAAACCAATTTTTTTAAATTTTTAATTTTTTTTAAATGTTAACAGATATGGATAATCCACTATTATTAATGAACAAAACATGCGTCGATACTACAAATATTTTTGACACAAATCATGTATGAATAAATATATTTAATATTAATATTATAAAAATATATTTTTGTGATTAATTATAATTATTTAATTTCAGATATTTGATTCAAGGGATACTGTTTTGAAATAGACAAAAGAAATTGGTATAAAAAATAAAATTACTGTTATTATCAGAAGATCAGATATAGAGACGGGTGAGAAAGGACGGAAAAATAAATTAATATTAGGTTGTGACAAAGGGGAAAAATACAAGTGTGCTGCTAGTTCTATTCGAAGTTCAACAAAAAAATGTGATTGTCCTTTCAAGCTTAGATCAAAACCATTAAAAGATGGTTCAGTGTCAACCAATTTCTTTGACATAATCAACAAACATTTCCGTATCAACACATGATTGCTCAAACATATACAAGCGCATCATATACTCTTTCTCATCACTATAATACATAATATCTTTCCACATATTCAATATTGACTCTTGTCTATCCTTTAAGACATTTTGCTCCAACATTTTTTTCGATATGAAATCGACAAAGTAAATTAACAGCTTGTGGAAACACAATGTCAACTGCATTCATTAACGCAAGATCTCTATCTGTCACAATTACTTGAGGGAATTTATTTTGTGCAATAAATAATTCTTTTAGTCTCTCTAATGCCCAACAAAAATTTTCTTTCCGCTCACATTCCAAATAAGCAAATCCAACTACAAATGTCTTCTCTGTTGATGTCATACCAACAATTTCAAGTAATGACATTCCGTATTTATTGGTTTTGTAGGTATTGTCCATAATCAACACAATCGGAAACAAATTCAACAACTTCACTGAATCTGGATGCGTCTAGAAAATATCTCTCATAACATCGGAGTCTTTATGTATTCTATTTCAGCACACATATTTTGCATCTTCAATTAACTTGAATAAATGTTGTATCTCTGTTCTATTACATCTCACGTGCAATCGAATCATACTTCTCTATTTATATATTTGTAATATATGTCTCGGTGCAACATTATATTTTGTTAATTCATGAAATATTTTCTTTCTTCTTCAAATAAGCGTCCAACATATGCATGCCCCTCCAAAGTATCAGGTAATTCGTGGTTGTGAATTTCACAAATTACTTTAACTATCCATCTTGAACCATCTTTTAATGGTTTTGATCTAAGCTTGAAAGGACAATCACATTTTTTTGTTGAACTTCGAATAGAACTAGCAGCACACTTGTATTTTCCCCTTTTGTCACAACCTAATATTAATTTATTTCTCCATCCTTTCTCGCCTGTCTCTATATATGATCTTCTAATAATAACAATCACTTTATTTTTTATACCAATTTCTTTTGCCCATTTTACAACATTATCCCTTGAATCAAATATCTGAAATTAAATAATTATAATTATTCACAAACATTTATTTTTACAATATTAATATTAAATATATTTATTCATACCTGATCTGTGTCAAAAATATTTGTAGTATCGACGCATGTTTTGTCCATTAATAGTAGTGGATTATCCATACCTGTTAACATTTAAAAAAAATTAAAAAAATTAAAAAAACTAAAAAAAAAGGTCTGTACCAGAATACTTATGTGTATAAGTTTTCCGGAAACCTCTTCTGTACCGGAATACTTTAGGATTAAGTTTTTCGATACAGAACATTTCTCTTTTGTACCGAAAAATTTGTTTTTAACATTTTCGAAAATTTTATCTGTATCGAAAATCTTTGTCCAAGTATTCCGATAGCTATCGGAAAACTAAAGCCTACCGAAATTTTTTTTTACAGCTGGGGCAAATGGCAAAATGGTGAAAAAGATATTTACCTTTACTGTTTTTGAAATAGTTAAAAAAAAATTGAGGGTAATTTTAGTATTTTTGAAATTTTTTAGGGGTACAAGACTAATTATAGGGCTACAAAGCAAACTTTTCAACACTTTGACACCTCAAAATTTCCTCTGGTCCTATAAAATTGCAACAACGAATGAAAAACAAAAAATAACACGAACACAATCTACGACATGTTTGATTTATTTGGGATTAACCGAAAAAACAGGAACGTGACTAGTAATATTGTTTATTTTAATAATTTATATTTCTTTTTTTTGAAATTGAAAAAGAGATTTAGGATTAGAAAAGAAAAAAAACAAAAATGTGTGGATGAGTAAGAGCCTTTTTTTAATTTTTGATTGAATTAGATTAAAATAAAAGTATTTTCTCATACATAACAAAAAATGGTGGTTAAATAATATAATTAATATTTTAAAAATTGTGTATATAATAATAATTAAAAAGTACAATTGTAAAAAATCTTTAAAATGAAAAAAAATATTTATTTAAAATAACAACACTTATTTTAAAATGAATGAAGTAATTTTTGGATAAAATTGTGTAGCTGTTTTTTTATTAAATTATTCAAATAACATTGTGTCAATTTTACATGAACACTCAATAAAAACCATTTATTTTATGATCTCATCACACAATTATATTTATTATCATAAAATAATTACACCTTCAATAACTCATGTTTAATAATATATGTAAAACTATTTATATCAAAAATATATCTCCATTAAATTTATTAATTAATATAAAATAAAATAAAGAAAAATCTTAATTTTAATAGTTAAATTCACATGTATGATTTTAAAAAACACACATATTTGGACAACTTTCAAGTTTGAATAAAATACAAAAAAAATACGTAGCAATTTTGACTATATTCTTTTCATCGTGGAAGAGAAAAAGAAAAGAATACTCCAGAGAAAAAGAAAAAAATAATGATAAGAGCAATCTAATTTTTTAGTTAAATACTCTTTATTTAAGTGTTATACTTTTGTTATAGTTTTATATTTTGAAGATATGAATCGAAAGTTTATGTATTTAGTAATTTTTTGTATTTGTTAAATAAAAAGAATTTGAATTAAATATTATTTATGAGCAAAAGATTATGTTGAATTTAGTTTAAATTTTTTACATGTTTTTTTAGTATTTTATTTGAAAAAGTAAGTACTCTAAAAATAAACAAATGATTATTAACTCTTGTTCAACCGATTCACATAGTTTATCCGAAATTTTATATTTATACAGAGAAAAAAATAACTATTATATAAATTTATAGGATAATTGTGTAATTTGATTTATACTAATCAGATTGTGATAAATTTTGAATAAAACTGACATGACATATAATAGATATGCTAATTAATATATATATTGTGTTGAATGTTTTTGTAATGTTAGAGTTCTATCATTAATGTATTTTATGAGTTGAATTGTGATTGTTGGGTTATTATTGTCAAAATATATGTTTGAGTCTAATATGTGAAAATGACATACATGTGCATCTTTTTCTCGTTAAATGAATTAAGGTGATCAAATAAAATACATCATGTAGATTAACACTAGAAGATCTTTATTAGATTGATATATGTCTATGGACTAAAATTTATTTTATCAATTTTTTTATTAGACTCAAGTTTTAAAATTAGAGTATATCATTCAAAACCTCCAACATGACATTGAACCAAATACATCAATTTTTATATATCAAATTATAATTGAGATGTCTATTATTTAAAATCAGATAGAATACTTTATAAAAAAATTTACAAAAACTGTACTTATAAAATAAAATATAAATTTTAACTAATTTTTAATTATTAAAAATATCAACTAAAATTTTATTTACTAAATTTCTTCAATATATTTTAATAAATTTACAATGTAAAATTCTTATACACAATAACTATTATACTTTTATTTATTTATTAAAATTTTAAAAATTTGATCACCTTAATATTTTAGTTAAAGATCCGCCTGATGTTGGATTATGTGTAACGATAATATATTTTTATCAATTTACAATATAAAATTCTTATACACAATAACTATTATACTTTTATTTATCTATTAAAATTTTAAAAATTTGATCACCTTAATATTTTAGTTAAAGATCCGCCTGATGTTGGATTATGTGTAACGATAAAATATTGTTGAATTTAATGTTAGTTTTACTTTTATCGATGAATTTAATGTTGATTTTACTTATGTATTTGAAGTTTATTGAATTAATTTATATATTTAAAAATTATTCAATTTATTTTATATTTTTAAAAAGTTGTTGGTGTTTTAAAAAAATTGAAGAATGTTAAAATAAAAAATAAGTAAGTATAAACCATCAATCAACCCGAACCGGTGTTTGGTTTGAGTTAAAAAAAAAATTAATACGAAAGTAGAACTCAAGCAAAATTAAAATGTATGAATTTTGTGAAAATAGGCCCAACCCAACCTACCTCCATATTCTTAGGCGTGTATATATACAAGGAACGTTAAGCTTTGTGAGCCTATAAAATCTCTCTTTCTTCGCCTTATATCGCCGCACCTTCTAGTTTCAAATATTCACTTTCGCCTCCTCTCTCTTCTCTATCTCCTGCAGGTATCAACGCCGCTAGGGTTTCTCTTCTCCGTTTTCTTAATTAGTTTTATTCGATTATTTATTTATTTATTTATTTATTTATTATCTCCTCGTTTATTTATATTTAATCATTTAGTTTTTATATAACGAGAAAAACAGAGATTGTGTAATCGGAATCGTGATTTCATATATTTATTTAATTCTTTGAAGGTTTTTATTTTAATCGAATTTGATTTGGATAAAACGTCATTTAGATCTGAATATTTGTTATCTATTATCTGGTTGCGTATGTTTTTTTTACATCATGATTAGTTTCGTTCGTATTTTATTCGATTTGACAAAGTATTTTGGTGATTGAATGAATATAATTTGTTTTTATATTTAGGTTTTTTTATGGTGTAATTTTTGTAGGTTTATGTTATATTCTATGTTGAAATTAAGCTTGTTTGTGGTGTTTGATATATGTTTTAATCTGAATTGATATGTTTTAACGGTGATGGTTTTTGTAGAGCCGGAAGGCATCTGTCACTAATTTACGTAGCAGATTACTGCGTGTGGGATATGCTTGGTTAATACTATTTGATCTAATTGACGTTAAATTTAAGATGCTTAAATTATTTAAGATATTTTTCAAGTTGTTTCAGGAGACAGATTGTTATTCATGGCTTTATCTTTGGGAAATATGGTTGTAATTGTTATGAAGTATATTCTTTCTTGTCCTATTCGATATTAGTTTGTGTTGTGGCATGAATTATGCGCGTCATGCAGAACTTAATGTTGTGGGTTTAACTACCTGTTCCATCTGTAATGTTGTCTTCTTTTGGAAGTATTAAATACAAAAAAATTTACTATTTATTTGAATTTATTTGATAGAATCACAACATTTCACTATTGTAACCGAATAATGAAGCTTCTGGTTGTTGATTCAGGATTCCTGCAAGTTCTGCAGTAGCAGATTCCGAGGTGAAGGTGAAGTTGCAGTTTCTTTCATGTTTGAACAAGCAATCATCCATTTGGGAGCCATTGAGTTGCTTGGAGAGTGTTTTTCTTCGTCCAGGAAAAAGAACAAGTTGCCGAGAAAACTCAGCTGTATGCATCGTGCCCCATACCAGGAACATACTGATCTCTGTAGTTTCTGTTTACAGCCTCCTGTAATCTCTGAAGGAAAGTCTTTGTGATCATAATCAGCAAATATTTGAATTTCAGCATTTGCTGATTGTGATATCTAGTCTGTTTCTGAGATTTCCTTCATTTGAGTCATCATGGCCTTACAGAACATTGGTGCTGGAAACAGCGATGATGCCTTCTACAGGTATAAGATGCCTAGAATGGTTACAAAAATTGAGGGCAGGGGTAATGGCATCAAAACAAATATTGTCAATATGGTTGATATTGCAAAAGCTTTGGCAAGGCCACCCTCTTACACAACAAAGTATTTTGGTTGTGAACTTGGAGCACAGTCAAAATTTGATGAGAAAAACGGGACTTCCCATGTCAACGGATCACATGATACTGCAAAACTTGCTGGTCTTCTTGAGAACTTCATTAAGAAATACGTCCAGTGTTATGGTTGTGGAAATCCTGAAACTGAGATCTTAATTACTAAGAATCAAATGATCCAGCTGAAATGTGCTGCTTGTGGGTTTGTGTCTGATGTAGATATGAGAGACAAGCTGACTACCTTCATTATTAAGAACCCACCTGAAGTGAAGAAAGGGTCCAAAGACAAGAAGGCCATGAGGAGAGCTGAGAAGGAGAGGCTGAAGGAAGGTGAAGCGGCTGATGAGGAGCTGAAAAAATTGAAGAAAGAAGTCAAGAAGAAAGTAACTTCAAAGGAAGGCACCACAAAATCAAGCTCTTCAAGGAAAAAAGGGAATGGGTCTGATGAAGATCATACTTCTCCTAACCGCAGTCCAATTGATGAGAAGGATGAGGCTGAAGATGAAGATGATGATGTACAATGGCAAACAGACACATCACTGGAGGCTGCTCGGCTACGAATCCAAGAACAGTTAAGTGCTGTAACAGCAGATATGGTCATGCTCTCCACAAATGAACCAGAGAAGGAGAAAGCAGACACTAAGGTTAGTGACACTCCTAATAATGGTAATGGTAACACCATTAACTACAAGACTCTGGTTGGGGAACTCAAAGCAAATTTGAAGAAAGGTAACTCGGCCAAAGAATTGGTGTCCCAATGGGCAAAACTTCCTGTGTCTGCCCAAGAAAAGATGAGTGCTCTATATGAAGCCCTTTTTGGGGATATTGAGAAAGGGTTTGCTAAAGAAGCGATTAAGAAGAAGAGTTACCTTGCTGCTGCTGTTGCTCAGGAAGAGGGTATGCCATTGTTGTTGTTACGTGCAATTGAGGAATTTTCTAGCAAGTCCTCTTCCAATGCACTTAAGGAGGTTGCCCTGGTTTTGAAGGCACTCTACGATGCTGATGCCTTGGAGGAAGAGCACATATTGCAGTGGTATCAAGAAGGGCTGAAAGGCGTTGACAAGAACTCTCAAATTTGGAAGAATGTTAAGCCATTCATTGATTGGCTTCAGAGTGCAGAATCAGAGTCCGAGGAGGAATAGTGTTGATTGACCATATTGTTTACTTTTTGTGCTTTGATCGTGTCGTTTTACTTTGAATAAAAGGGTCTTGTTCCCCCTTGTGTTGTTGAGCTTTTCTTTTGAAACCTCAAATTTTTGTGTTTGCATCATTGCATGTGTTTATGGCTCGTAATATTCTGATTTATGATTTTAGACTCTTCCGTGAATTTTTTGTTTGCGTTATGTTTTAAAACTTGTAATTGTCAAGCGTGTTTGTGGTTTTGGAACTCGTCTGTAGTATTATTATTATATTTATTTTTTATAAGGTTGCTTTTTGTATTGGTTCTGTCAACATTTAACGGAAGAGTTTATTTAACGTGATGTGACATTTTTCATTGCCCTTCCGTAAGTCACTCTTGATCCAATTAACTTCAATAGTAAGAAGAGACAATAGCAACTGACTCACCACGTCAACTAATGTGTTTCGTACAAAATTTCACATCTGAATATTGACATTTTGTGATAGAAAATTCCACAACTCATTTTGTATTGATACTAATAATCGGAGTAAAGTCAAGCATATTACAACTAGTACGAGCTTTACCCATTAAGACTCTTTACATCATCAATATACTTAACATTCCAATTATCTCCAACCGAAGTCTACAAAGCTCCAAGCTTGTTGCAATCCATTAGTGTTTTAAAAATATCTTGGAGTATCTTCTGTGTTTCTTATAATATTTTAGAATGTAATAAAAAAATATTTAGCATATATTATGGATTCAATTAATTTTCTTGTGCATAGGTACATTGATATCTTTTCTGTTTATAATATTTTTGTCTACAATTTAAGTGGTGTTTGCTGATAGGCTGTACAGTTAGTTGTAATACTAAAACTGTTTTGTATTACACCAAGTGACTGATTAAATTTATTTTTTGTTGGAGAGGATTGTTTTGTAGAGTGACGAGACTAAATTTTGTTTTGTAGAGTGATGAGGTTTGGAAATACACGACTTTTGTTTGAATAGCTAGATCATGAGGATGTGACAATTTTGCTGCATTTTCATTATGTACAGAAAAACTAATTCGAGGAGATCTGAACTTTTAGACCAAATGTAAAACGGGTGCATTTATGATATGCAAGGTTTGAAATTGCCGTTGCATTTTGATTCTTAACGTTGCATAGACTGGGAATAATACAACCAATTTACTAAGAAAAATTGGTTTAAATACTGAAAACTGGCTTATGAATTAATTTAATGAAAAATTGGTTTAAAAAATTAATATTTTTTGTGTCTAAAAAAAGATATTAAACTAGCTTTAAACCAAGCGAGCTGGTTTTAAAAATAACTGAATTTTTTAAAACGGTTTTTAGAAAATTATAAATAAGGTGCAAATATTGGTTTATGGACTATGCATACCACAATGTCAACTGTTTTTATTATGAATGTATTTTTTTTTTCTTTTACCATGAACTCTGTCAAAGAATACTCTCCTACTTATAAATATGATAATATGATTAGAGTTGTTAATTAAATTTCAAAGTCTAAAATTTCTCTAAAATTTTATTATTAAATTTTTTTTTTAATTCGAGTTTATTATTTCATTATTTTTTGTAGACTTAAGTAAGAGAATTCATCGACCCAATGTTTTGTTAATTGATTTTTTGTTTTGAAAAAATTTCAAAATTTATTTTTCATAAAAAATTATTAAAAAATCTAAAACATGTTTTTTTAAAATAAATTTTTTTGAGAAAAATAAAATTATAAATCATATTTTATAAAAAAAAAACACAACTTTTTTATCACAAATTTGAAGAAAAAAAATTAAATTTTCCTAAACAAAATGTTTGTCAATTTTTTTTTTTGAAAAATGGATCTGAGCCTACAAAATTTTAACTACTTTTTAGTTTTGAGGAATTCTTTCTCAAAATCTTTTTAACTATAAATTACTGAAACCATTGATTAGTGAGTTTGTAAATTAAACACTTAAAAAAAATATATGATTGAAAGTATAATGCATAAAACAAGCAAAACAATAAACTGCAGCAGATATGAAAACAAACTTATTGTAAAAATGATCACAACTCTAGAACATGAACAATCAGACACTTTTTCATTTCTAATGCGTAAACACTAAAACACAGATAAAGTTGTCGGTGTCACAATCTTAGAAATTAATTGGAAAATAAAATGCATTCATGCAATAAGTAATCAAGATTGGACAATTAAGTTTGGTAAATTATCTTCAAAAGCAATCTAAAAATTTATGTAGATCTTAAACAGATATTACACACATTCACTTAATTAGCTGCTTGAGTCATTGAATTAAGGCCGGGTTAAGTTCAATAAATCGACTTTAAAGTCAAAGTCATAATTGTTTGATCTTGATCCAATTACTTATGTGTAAAATCTTGGTGGAGAACACGGATTAAAAAAAGCAAATGAAAATTACAATATTGGCAACAATGCGTTAGAACACGAGGCTCGTTGTAGAGGGTGCTGAATATTCAAAGTTGAATTCATGATTAGCCGGAAACAGTACTATGAAGTGATGATTATTCAGACCAATTCTTGGAATGTTCTAGTTGCCCCTGAAAGATAACAATCTTTAGAGAAATTAAATATTTGAAATTTTTTAATTTGTAAATCTTTTTAAAAATATTTAATTCTGTTTTTAAAAATCTTATTAATTATTGAGTTAAATACCTATACACCCGACTTGTAAAACAAAATATACGCGTGAAATTATATTTGATGATTGGATTGATTGTGTATGTTTTGGAAGTAATAAATTGGTATCACAATACAACATCCAGCATTCATTCAATTTTAATTTCGTGTAAATTTTATCCGAAATTAAAACTTTCATATAAAAATGGAGGTTTTTTTTACGTAAAAAATAGTAATATATTTTTCATTTTTAAAATTATATATATATATATATATATATTTAATAGATTGAATAGTTTTATAAATATTAAAAATTATAATTTTTTTATAGAAAATATAATTTTAATATTTTTTATTTTATAATTATATAATAACAATAATTATTATTTTATTATATTAATTAAAATAAATATAATTTTTAAATTTATTATTTTATATATAAATAGATGTGAATTAGCAGTAAAGAATTCGAACTTTATTTTTCAAAAATAACAATAAAATAAAATAAAATAACTTTAAAATTTAAACATAATATTTATTTGAAGATATATTTTTATATTACAATAACAATAGATCTTTTCATTAAAAA
>JBBPBS010001064.1:2039017-2049627 GCA_037974835.1 Cicer judaicum | reverse complement strand
TTTATGAAATTATGATGTGTCACATGACATAATCTCAATCTATTTTCACTATCAATATTTTAAAAAACTAAAATAAATTTCTGAGAATCAAGTAAAATATTTTTTAATCAAGTAAAATCTCAAAACACATTAATTTGATTGAACTTTCTGAATAAAAGTTTTCAATAAAGAACATAAGGAAGTAGCATTTTTAACATAATTAGATAGCAATTTTGACTAGATATTATTTTGAAGGAGAAAAAATAAAAGAATACTCTAGAGACAAGACCGCAAAATAAATATAAAAAAATAAAAAAAGATACTAGGTATGCATTCGTTGGTATGATATAAGTAATGTTAAGCCTTTGCTTGCCTCTAAAATCTCTCATATAGCCGCATCTTCTCATCTTCTCAATCACACACTTTCGCCTCCTATCTCCGCCTTCACTTTCTTCTCTATCTCCTGCAGGTATCAACGCCGCTAGGGTATTTCTCTTCCCTTTTTTCTATTTTTTTTTATTAATTTTGTTTATATAATTCGATTATTTATCTATTTTTCTGCTCTTTTATTTATTTTCAATTATCTACTTTTATATCTGGAGTAAAACCTAGATCGTGTAATCGGAATCGTGTCGTCTTAGTTCCATCGGATATTGATTTCATAGATTGATTTGCTTGTTTTATTGGAGTTTTGTTAATCGAATTTAATTTGGATTAGATGTGATTTAGATCTGAATATTTATCGACTCTAATCTGGTTTCATCGTTTTATTTCACGATTTTCCGTTAACCTCGAGCATTTGGTAATATATGTTTTGGTACGTTTTTTATTCGATTTGAAAAAAGTGTTGATTGAATGAATATTATCTGTTTTTATAATTAGGTTTTATTTATCGTGTAAATTTTTTAGGGTTTAGGTTTGAAATTAAGTCTGTTGGAGGTGTTTGATATATGTTTTAATCTTGATTGATTTTTTTAACGGTGATGGTTTTTGTAGAGCGAAATGGCATCCTCTAATTTATGTAGCAGATTACTGTGTGTGGATGGATTAAGACATGGTTGTTATTGTTTTGTTGATGTTAAACATAAGATGCTTAAACGATTTATAAGCTCTTTTGCAAACTGCTTTATATGAAAGATTGTTATTCATGGCTTCAGGTTTGGGAAATCTTGTTGTAATAATTATGAAGTATATTATTTCCTGTCGTATTCGATATTTGTTTGTGTTGTGGCAGGTGTTATGTGCTGTGTTATTCAGACATTAATGTTGACTTCTTTTGGAAGTGTTAATATCCAATATGTGGACTTCTTTTGGATGTATTAATATCCAATATTTCACTATTTAGCTGACAGAAAATATTTCGTTATTGTAATTGATGTAGCTTCTGGTTGTTGATTCAGGATTCCTGCAAGTTCTGCGGTAGCAGATTCGAGGTGAAGGTGAAGTTGCAGTTTCTTTCATGTTTGAACAAGCAATCATCCATTTGGGAGCAATTGAGTTGCTTGGAGAGTGTTTTTCTTCGTCTAGGAAAAAGAACAAGCCATTGCCGAGAAAACTCAGCTGTATGCATCGTGCCCCATACCAGGAACATACTGATCTCTGTAGTTTCTATTTGCAGCCCCCCGTAATCTCTGAAGGAGAGTCTTTGTGATCATAATCAGCAAATCTTTGAATTTCAGCATTTGCTGATTGTGATATCTAGTCTGTTTCTGAGATTTCCTTCATTTGAGTCATCATGGCCTTACAGAACATTGGTGCTGGAAACAGCGATGATGCCTTCTACAGGTATAAGATGCCTAGAATGATTACAAAAATTGAGGGCAGGGGTAATGGCATCAAAACAAATATTGTCAATATGGTTGAAATTGCAAAAGCTTTGGCAAGGCCACCCTCTTACACAACAAAATATTTTGGTTGTGAACTTGGAGCACAGTCAAAATTTGATGAGAAAAACGGGACTTCCCATGTCAACGGATCACATGATACTGCAAAACTTGCTGGTCTTCTCGAGAACTTCATTAAGAAATATGTCCAGTGTTATGGTTGTGGAAATCCTGAAACTGAGATCTTGATTACTAAGAGTCAAATGATCCAGTTGAAATGTGCTGCTTGTGGTTTTGTGTCTGACGTCGATATGAGAGACAAGCTTACTACCTTCATCATTAAGAACCCACCGGAAGTGAAGAAAGGGTCTAAAGACAAGAAGGCTATGAGGAGAGCTGAGAAGGAGAGGCTGAAGGAAGGTGAAGCGGCTGATGAGGAGCTAAAAAAATTGAAGAAAGAGGTCAAGAAGAAAGTAACTTCAAAGGAAGGCACCACAAAATCAAGCTCTTCAAGGAAAAAAGGGAATGGGTCTGATGAAGATCATACTTCTCCTACCCGCAGTCCAATTGATGAGAAGGATGAGGCTGAAGATGAAGATGATGATGTACAATGGCAAACAGACACATCACTGGAGGCTGCTCGGCTACGAATCCAGGAACAGTTAAGTGCTGTCACAGCTGACATGGTCATGCTCTCCACAAATGAACCAGAGAAGGAGAAAACAGCCACTAAGCTCTCCACAAATGAACCAGAGAAGGAGAAAGCAGCCACTAAGGTTAGTGACACTCCTAATAATGGTAATGGTAATGGTAACACCATTAACTACAAGACTCTGGTTGGGGAACTCAAAGCAAATTTGAAGAAAGGTGTCTCGGCCAAAGAATTGGTGTCCCAATGGGCAAAACTTCCTGTCTCTGCCCAAGAAAAGATGAGTGCTTTGTATGAAGCCCTTTTTGGGGACATTGAGAAAGGGTTTGCAAAAGAAGCGATAAAGAAGAAGAGTTACCTTGCTGCTGCTGTTGCTCAGGAAGAGGGTATGCCATTGTTGCTGTTGCGTGCAATTGAGGAATTTTCTTGTAAGTCCTCTTCCAATGCACTTAAGGAGGTTGCCCTGGTTCTGAAGGCACTCTACGATGCTGATGCATTGGAGGAAGAGCACATATTGCAGTGGTATCAAGAAGGGTTGAAAGGCACTGACAAGAACTCCCAGATTTGGAAAAATGTGAAGCCTTTCATTGATTGGCTTCAGAGTGCAGAATCAGAGTCAGAGGAAGAGTAGTGTTGGCCATATTGTTTACTTTTGTTGCTTTGATCGTGTCTCTTATTTTGAATAAAAGGGTCTTGTTGTCCCCTTGTGTTGTTTTAAAACTTGTTGTGATGTTTTCCTGTGTTTCTGGCTCGTAAAATTATGGTCTGATGAGACTCTTTTGAGCGTTATTTTAAAGCTTGGAATCGTTATGCGTTTTGTGTTTCTTGATCTCTTGTGGATTATTATTATTGTTATCTTAATATTATACACCTTCCCAACTTCTTTTGATAAGGTATATTGTTTTTATGTTTTCTTTGAGATATGTATTGTCCCTTTGTTATCTACTTGCTCATCCTTTGTTAAAAGATTTTAAACATGTACTAAAGGATAACGACAGTTAGTTTAAAATCAGGATTTAAAATGAAAATTGAAAATTTTAAGGGTTTAAAATTTATGATTTTTTTTATAAAATTCAACAAAATGTTGAGATTTTATACAGAGACAGTTAAATTATAATATAATTGAATGTATTCAGCTGGAGTAAATCTAGTATCATGTATATTGGATTATAGAGCAGTACTGTTATGGTTTTGAAGGTGATTTATTTATACCCTCTCGTTTTTATTCCGGTCTAGTATGTTATTTTTGTTTAGAAATTTATGTTACTCTTACTGAAATTGGAAGTACGACATCATCTCGCAGAGTACTTTTTCCGCGTAACAACAGGAATAATGTTCTCCCAAAGAATTATATGAAGTTCGAACTGGTCGTATGATTAGTTTAAGGATTAATTTAAGGCTGAAGATACAGGTGAATGCAACCAATGATTGATATTGGGTTAAGATAGAAGTATTAGCAAGGATAATTTGCTAGAACTTTTGATATTTCCCATTAACAAGGATCTATGTTAATATTATTGTGAACAATAACATCTAGTTTACATCGATTAACTTTTTCAGACAAGGAACTACACCAATTCCCTCGTAAATTCTGTTACATCTGTTTTTCTTCATTACATCATAGCGTTTTTTTCATCTGTAGTAGACAATGGAATCACTCAATATGGATGACTCGCAGCTGAGACTGCCCTATGTTATTTTCCTCATGTGATTGCATAAGGGAATTATGATCCTGCATAGAAATATAAATGATTTACCTTGCATTAAAATACTAAAACTATAGTACAATATGAACAAGGAATTGTTATCAGTTTGTTGAAAACAAAAGCATGTGTACTATACAAATGTTTAAGAACAAAAATTGAGTTCATTAACCTGGTGTTGAAGTTGTTGGATAGCAGTAATAGCTTTTACCGTTATATAAACTGGTACAATTATTCCAGTGATTCCCCACCCTAGCAACTGCAATACATTCAACTTCAAAGAAATAAAAAATTTGGACTGATGCATATATCAAAAAAAGGTTGTCAACTGTTTTCATGATGAATGTACCTTTATTCTCTTACCGTAAGCACTGTTAAAGAATACTCTCCTACTTCATCGAGTGTAATTATGATTGGAAGTGTGTGGCGTAAAACAAGCAGAACAATAAACTGCAATATATATATATATATATATATATGAAAACATTTTTGTAAGAATGATCACAGAATATTAACAATCAAGCCCTTTTGCATGCATTCATGCAATCAGCATTTCAAAGCCATTGAATCAAGATTGGACAATTAAGTTTGGTGAATTATCTTTAAAAGTAATCTCAAAATCAAAGTAGATCTTCCTCTAATGGTTCCAGATTCTAATTAAGGTTTACATAATTAGTGCCTAGAGCCATTGAATTAAGATTTGATGATTCCGATTTTAAGTTCAATCAATCGGCTTTAAAGGCAAACTCAACGTCAAAATTGTTCGATCTTGATCCAACTACTTTAAATACTGACTACGTGAATGCGTGAAATCTGTGTGTAAAACATGGATTAAAAGGAGGCAAACTGAATTTACCATAATGGAAACAATGCGGAACAACATGATACTGGTTGTAGAAGGTGCTGAATATTCAAAGTCGAATTCATGATTATCAGGAAACAATGCTATGAAGTGATGATTATTATAACCAATTCTTGGAATGTCCCAATTTCCCCTGAAAGATAACAATCTTCTATCATAATTTGATCCATAGAAAAGGAAATAAATATGAAAAGGAGGATTTTGAATGTAACTAACTGATGAATAACTGTTACCCATAATGGAATAAAGGAGCTGGTGGAGGGGCAATGTATCCCTTAAATTGCTGCAATTGCCACAGTCAAATAAATTAAGGGGAATAAAATTAACCATTTTCTCACAAATTTGAATAACTTGTGATATTATTAAGAGTAAATGATTATTTATTTTAATTATTAGATGTATAAGACGATGTATTATAGTCCTTTAATGTACCAAAATTTTAAGAATATTCTGAATGTATCTTTTGTTAATAATTTCAAAGGCTAAACTATCAAACAAAAGATACATTTACAAAGTACAAACCTGTTGGCAAATCTCACAAGTAGTATCACCTTTCTCATTGCACCATCTTTGAACACATATTTGATGTGCATACTACAATATATCAAAAGTAATAGAGTGAAAATAAATCATTAATACATTAGTAACATTGCTTCATGCATGAATGAGTTAATCGCACATGCATGAAAAAGTTAATTATCAGATTTTTAACTAACCCATGAATTTAATCTGAATTGACTACTATATCAAAATGTTGAGCAATTATAGACTATATAATTGCCTGTATTATTCTAGATTATATAATTGCCTATGTTATTCTAGATTGTATAATTGCCTCAAGAAAAATAAAATTAGACTATATTAAATTAAAAAGTCATACAAATAAATTTGGCAAACTACATTGTAAAAGAAAATGTCTCATCCGAACTTTTTCAATCTGTTTGTATCGATCTTTATCTTTGATAGTGAATGATTTTGTATATAGTAAAAAAATAGAGCAAGGGATTTCTTGCCTTCAAGGTGCCACTACAAGAACAAGGTGTATCCATTTTTGAATCTTCATCTTCGTCGTGACATATTCGACATTGTACTAATATATTAAGAGAATATGACTCAATTTGTTCATCCATTTATTATGAAAAAAAATCGCATCAACGTTGTTTGACCATAGTGTGGTAATTTGTTGCAATAACTTCCTTTAGATTTAGTATATATGTAGCTAATTAATCAACAAAACCAAACTAATCTCAAAACCTTCAGCACTAGGAAATAATTTTCTAAGAAATTACAACTAAAACATGAATAAATTTCATCCTAGAAACGGTGTTGTTTCCTTTTTATTTATAATTTATTATTGTAAGTAGTTGCTTTTTGTTTTGTGTTTGGCTAAGGAAGTACGTTTCAAAAAGGTAAGGGAGGAAAGGAACTTCCAATTACTCAAGGAAGGTATAGTGTTTAGCAATATGAAATTCAAACACAAATAGTTAATTATAAACAAAGTATATGAATCTTGGAAGTTTTGTTATGATGAACATTGGCATTAGAATTTCATTATTTTTTAACTTAATGAATGGTTGTCCAAATGTTGTGGTCAAAACCGTCCTTCAAATTCCAAACTTCAAGCTTCCCCTTTTATTTTGCTTGTCTTGGCTAATCATGTTTAAAAAAAAAACAACGTTTAAGTAAATAAAAACAATATCAATTATCAATTTAGTCTCTAAACTATTCGTTTATTTGCTTTGGAAAAAATATTTCAGCGAGTTTATGTTTTAGCCAATTTCTTCTTCTATCAACTATGACTCACATTTTCTACTACTGTTTCTTTTTGCTTTTTTCCCTCCTAATCTATACAAAATATATAATAACTATGCAACACATTATTTTCAACTACTGTTAGATAAATTCAGTCTTATTCTTTTTTCAGTTTGTCATAATTATTTTCACTTTTGAAAGTTAAAATTTTGGGGCCATTAAATCTTATGGGTAATCGCTATTTCTTCTTCTTTTCTCATGGTTTTTTGGTGTGAATGTTTTTCAGTGGAGAACTAATAAAAAAAACAATAACAATAATCATATTAGGGTGCTCTAATGTTAGAAACATTTCAACAACCTAAAAGTGGTTAATGTGTTATATTCTCTTAGCTTTGTGTCTTGTTAAAAAATGAGCTGTGATTAATTTTTAACGGAGGACAATGAATGTTAAATTGAAAGGGACGTGTTTGTCAACCAAAAAGTTAAGTTAGAGAGGTTTGTGTTCTGTTAAAAAATGGAGGGGTGTGACTCCCATTTTAACAATCCTCAAGAGAGGTTATTATAATTTTCCTTAATAAATAAAATATCCTTAAATATTGGTCTCATATTTATAAAGCCTTGTTCATGTTGTCATGCTTTTGTCAATGCAGACATATTTTCAGAAACAACTGAATCAATAATTTTTTACAAGAGGTCAGAAACTATATTTAGCACAAAGGATCCTAAATAGAAAAAGCGAACCACGGGTTCATGTATGACGAATAACATTTACATCAATCATCGTACGAGGAGTGAGGAGCCGCAGTGCAACCAGGATCAAATGGATCTTCAGATCCGCAACAATGCCAATACTGAAAAACTTTGCCAGAATCAGGAGTGTTCATAGTGCCCCCTTCATACACACTCTCAAACTTTCTCTTAGTTTCTCCTGTGGTTGAGGAAAATAGAAAGAAAGTGCAATCATTGCCAATTTATATATCTAAGTAGTAATGCAGATGAGTATATAGATATCGAAGTTCACAATTATTAGGATAAAAGGATAAAAGGAATTGCAGACCAATTTCAATAAAAATCAATTTTGCATGGACTAAAACACAAGAACAAGGACTAAAAACAAAATAAAATTAAAAACCTATAGGACTAAAACAAAAAAAGCACATATTTGCAAGGACCAAACATATACTAAAGACAGATTAAAAATATTAATAAAAGCTTAGAGATCAATGGTTTGGATCCTTGTAATTGCATCATCCCACACTCAAGCTTGAGTTCTTAACCTTTCATAGTAGATCCTTTTGTTTACCTAAGCTTTATTGAAACCAATGTTATGGCTCTATACAAGTAAAAAAATCCATGTTATGTGTTACCATTTGTAGCTACTGTTAACACAATTTAAGAGTGAATTCGCATAAGATTTTTCACATGCTCTTTTGAGCTTTGTCAGCATAAGCTCTTCATAATATTTTTCTCCCTCCTTCCTCTCAGAGTTAATGTCATGTATATGTATATGATGTTTTTTCCATTTCATACTAATCAGACAGTCGACTAAATTTACATCTAATACATGAGAAACATCCAAGGGCAGGCTATCTGCATAGCTCGTTAGTCAAAAAGGCCTGATATTTATATTATGTACAAGTTTCATACTAAGTGTCTCAACCATTAATCAAGTATTCTCAAAACTTAATGTAATACTTATTGTCCTACATAATGATGAAAGCTATTTCCACTAAGTTCCTACCATTGAGTGAGGAAAGACATTGAGATAGCTTTGAAAAGGTTTAGAAGAAAGCCATACATGCCCCATGATAACCAATGTACTGAGTGGAAGGATGCCCTTCTATACCTCTCAAGCCTCAACTATTACTACTTCAAAGTGGTTGAGTTGGGACACTAGAAGGAGTTTGAGAATGAGGCTCATAGATCAAACCTTGGCTACTAACACTAGTAACACAACATACTAACAACTGATATTTACCTATCCAAAAATAAAACTATCACTACTTCAAAAAACTTGATCAATTGAAAAGAATTGAGAATTCCAAATGTAATCCCAGATATGACATCAAACTGCCGTGCATTGTGAACCATGTACCACCCTTCCTTCAATGTCATGTTTGAAAATAAAGAACTCGTTTAGCCATACTTTTTGTCGGCTAGGTCTGAAAGTAAATTTCACTTAATCAGGGCGCAATAATATGATATTTTGGCTCGGGGTTCAATAAAATCGAATACCAAATACTCTTACTACAAGACACATTCACATGAAGAAAGTTGAGAAAATTTGTATACAGGCAAGACCAGCCGTCATTTGATAATTCAGCAGTTACTTTTACCTTCTCTTATTCATTTTTCACATCATAAGTTCAACAGTGAACACTAGACTCAGTATAATGTCTAAAGCAAGCAATTACAACATGCTCACCATTACTCAACTTCGGCAGCCATAACAAATGAAACTTGATAATTTAACAATCTTTGTCTCATCAATGTAGAGTACTCCAAGGTAATATATAATGTGGATTCTTTGACCAGGTTTCATCAAGACACCGAAAGCATTTAAAGGAAATATTTTCTATGAAGCCCTAATACAGAAACTCAACACCACACAGACACTAACACGTGACACATTAGACACCATCATCAATATGAAGTGTCTGGGCTACATATATATTTCATGTCAAAAGTTACCAACTGAATTGATGGATAGATCTTGGTCGGCTTCTCATAAAAACAAAAAAAAGTTACCCGCATGCCCATGGTTTTAAATTGCAGTTCGCAACTGCAATACAATGGTTTTAGAGATTTCTGCAACAACATCACACCCATAATCGAAGTCATATCAGCCATATTTACACTGATTTTAGTGCAGTATAACAGTTCGAAGCATAATCGCAACCACAATTTAAAACTGTGCTCACATCCGTCTAACATATTAGATAAATATTAGTAACACTAGTTAGTTAGACTAGTTATCTAAAGTATATCACACTACTTAGCAGACTTGAGTTTCACCATTTTCTTCGTAACTAAATAGATCAAAAACCTAAGAAACAATTTGATAATATTGAATTATTCATGTATCAAAATATTGCTGTTGAAGATGGCAAATTAAAATCACATGGATTATGACATAAATGCATAGGAAAATGCGTGGCGTGGGATTAGCGTACCTCCATAATGAGCAGTGTGAAATCGACAGGAAAGAGGGTTGTTGAGGGAAGGGTCGAATTGGGTTTTGCAGTTCTTGCAAGTTCTGAGGTTGATGCTGTGGTTGGAACTTGAGAAACACCGAATAGATGAGAATTGTAGCAGGAAATGTGTGCAATTTATGTTGGTTTGAGATTGAATAGCAATGGGGGTTTTGTTACCATGAAGATGAAGAAGAGGATTGTGACAAAACCAAAGAGCCATGGGAACAGAATTGCGATGCATAAGATATTTCAAGTAATTAAATATAAGTAAGAATGGGTTCAGAGATTGATTTTTCTTGTAATGAAAAATTATTTATCAATTATGTCGTTTTTTTTTATTTTTAATTAATGTAATAATTATTTTATTGGTTTTTTTTAGTTGTTATATACGTACTTTTTTGTATTAATTTATCATTTTTAATGTAACATTAATTATTATTTTATTAACAATATTTTCAGTTTAGCAAGAAAAATAAAAATAATAAATGATTAGTTGGCTTTGGTGTGTGTAAATTTTCTTTCTAGTTACTTTCATAAATAATAGTATGTAGTGCACTAGTACGATTAGAACATGAGTATTACTGTGTGGGTTTGAACTCATGACACCCCTTCTTTCTCTCTAATGTTTAACAATAACAAAATTAAAAA
>JBBPBS010001064.1:2025967-2038921 GCA_037974835.1 Cicer judaicum | reverse complement strand
TAAAAAAAAAAAAAAAATACCATGTACATTATTTTTAAATTATTATAATTTAAAAAAAAAAGAAAGTAAGACCTTTAAAAATATAGTGGTAGAAAGAGAATTAAGGTAATATAAATTAGATTGGATTGATTAGTCTCAAAATCTTTTTCCTCTTATCTTTATAATTTAAAGTGATATTATATTATATCAGACATTAAATTAAATAATTTATAAATAAAAAATTGAGAATAACTGATGGTATATCGAATTCTCTAGCCCAATGATTTTTTTTCCTTTTGTTTTGTTTTTTTAAAGCCAAAAATATTTGTTTTTTATAAAAAAAACTTTATTTTTTGAAGGAATTTAAGAACTTGGCACCAAAAATAGTTGTTTTTATCTCAGTTGAATGTCCGCTCTAAAGGGGTGTGAATAACAATTTGCCACGAAAAGGTTTGAACAATTGGGCCTCTGGTTATAAATTTTGAGTCAACAAATCTAAACCCATTTAGATAAAACAAAAAGGGTGACTCACCCCCCATTCGTTGGTAGTTACCAAAATCAAAGGAAGGCTAAACCAGAAGAAGAAATGGAAGTGAGTTTAGCCTCAACATGTATGCCACTCAGCTTCAACTTGAAGAAACCATTGAAGCATAATAACAACATTTTCCACTCTCAAATTCCAACCTTCAAAGTTTCAACCAAAACAACAAACAAACCTCTTTTCATCGTTAATTCAATCAAACCCACTTTATCCTCCAACTGGCTCGTTTCCCATGATTTATCTTCATCAACTGCTTCCGCATGGCTTCCCAAATTCGAAGAACTCGACACTACTAACATGCTTCTCCGTCAAAGGATTGTTTTCTTGGGTTCTCAGGTTTATCTCTCTCTCTCTCTCTATGAATCTTTTTCTTTTTCTTATGTTATTTTCATATTTTAAGAGAGTACCCTTTGTCTTTTTTAGGGTGTATTTTTGGAAATTTACAAACTTGTTCATGTGGGTTCAGTCTAATAGTATGCCCCACAAATTGGGGGGAAAAATGTTATAAAAAGAGAGGAGAATTGATTAATATGATAATATTGTTGAATTGCTCAAAAGGTGTTTGATATGTTGTTGATTTTGGTATATTTCTATGGTTGTTAATGTGGTTTCATTTTGAAGAGGATAGTATTGATAGTGTGATTGTGAATTTCTTTGTCTGAGCAGGTGGATGATATGACCGCAGATTTTGTCATTAGTCAGCTTTTGTTTTTGGATGCCGATGATCCTGAGAAAGATATCAAGTTGTTTATAAATTCACCTGGTGGTTCTGTTACTGCTGGTATGTAAACAAAGTTCTAATCAATGATTTTAACTCTTTTGTTCTTATCTGCACTTGACTCATGGATTTACTTGAATCTTGAGCTCAATTGTGTTGATTGATTCCTCGGAGATGTTCACTTAGTACCATACACTAGCTTTCAGGCTTTAATAACTCACATTAGTTTGGTGAATCACTAATTGTGGTAACTGGCAACTGAGTTGTTGGTCTGTGTTTATTTTACCTCAATAAAACAAGTAATTGTTGATCACTTTGATTCTCAAGCTAATTCAGATTTGTGAAAATTTGATTCCCATTTTATCTTTTGAAAGGTTCTATCCATAAGAGAGCAAATTGATTGAGTTGTTGAGTATTAGGAAGGACTATGTATTTGTGAAGTTGGCAAGTTTCTCAGTTTAATGAATCTGAAACACATCTGTCTTCTGCTAATTGCTATTATTTTGTTTATCATTCCATGTAGGAATGGGAATTTATGATGCCATGAAGTTATGCAAGGCAGATGTGTCAACAGTTTGCCTTGGGCTTGCAGCATCCATGGGCGCGTTTCTCCTTGCCGCTGGTACAAAAGGGAAGAGGTATTGTATGCCGAATTCCAGAGTTATGATCCATCAACCGCTCGGATCTGCCGGTGGAATAGTAAGTCTGTCCAATTATATCCCCCGGTTTTGATTTTTACAATCAAGTAATAATCAGTCTGAAGTTTGTCATAGATATACATATATTTTTTCTGCATGGGATGGAAGCTTTTAGATTTTTGTTAACTGCGAGTACCTGTTAACTCAATTCCAACATAAAATGAGTGAAAGAATCTCTTGTCATAAACCCTTGCATGCTTGCTTCAAATCTGTAGCTTAAATATGCTAATAACCAGATTAGTTGACATAAGTTGATTTGTATTTGTGTTAATAATAACCAAACTACTTTTTTGCTTACTCTATCTACTAAATGAGACCTATTTATAACTCAAACTTTCCAAACTTGCTAATTAGCCATTTGACATTCGGAACAAACAACTAATTTCTTTTTTTCTCTTGTAATTGTGGGTCATTGGTTCAGAAGATGCATTGAAAAGAATGAGTTTTCATTGAACACCAGTTCCAACCATGTTCCAACTTCCAATGTGTGTACAGCACTAAGAGCACGGTGGATGTATTGAAAAAATGTATATTTCCTTGATGTTTGAGAGATCCTGATCAATCTCTCCCAATACAGTTTTGTTGCCATTCTGTTTGGTTCTCCCCAATTTTAGTCCTCACTAGTTGCTCAACCTAATTAACAGTAATTAGGTAGTTTGTGCTTAATACTATTAGAAATCAAACAAGTGAGAAAGTTAAGTAGAAGGATAGAAAGATAAGTTCAGTGAGCATCTTAGAGCTGCTTCTGTGAAACTGAACCTGAAAATGTGGCACATGTCTAGAAAATACGGTAGTCCTATTTATAGAGGACTTGGATAAAGGTAAACTAACTAACTGACATACCTGTCATTTAACTGCTGCATCAAACGGTTCACCTCTTCGACCTTACAAAGCTCTCACGTGATGCATGTCTTTCTTCATGTAGATGCATTAGAGTGGTGCATGTTTGATATACTGTTTGTTTTTTTTTTTGCAGTGAGTATATATAGAAGTATTTAACCTGGAGTTGTTTAGGTCATCTAGTATTAATTCATAATGTGTTGTTTGATTCTAATATGTATATGATGCTTTCTTTTGGAAGTTAGCTTGTGCAATAGTTTTTACCTTGGCAACTCTGAGCAAAACAATTCAATTAAATAGATCTATTTGAATTGACTTATTTGAACTTATCTTTTGGCATTATCTTTTGACATAAACATTTGTGAGACTGTTTGGCAGAATTTATGGAAACATCTTATGACATATTCATAAATTGCTTTAAACTTATTTCCATAAACTTTATAGGATAATTTATAAAAACGGTTTGACTTTATTTTGTCTTCCATTGTAGGAATAGTTTATACATTAGCACTTATGTGATAAACTTGTATGCTATAAGTGCTTAATTAAGCTGTTTAACGAAACAGGGGCACATACTAAACAGTGAAATGTGATTACAGGCTACAGAAATGAGCATTCGTGCAAGAGAAATGGTATATCACAAGGTTAAGATAAACAAGATACTATCAAGAATTACAGGAAAGCCCGAAGAGCAGGTTAGATATAAATGTCTAATTAGTATGTTGTCCAAAATGATACAATATTTTCCACCATTTTAATTTACTTTATCCTCGTCATACAGCTTGAATTGGACACGGATCGTGATAATTTTATGAATCCATGGGAAGCAAAGGAATATGGTTTGATTGATGATGTTATTGATGATGGAAAACCGGGGTTAGTTGCTCCGATTGGAGATACAACACCACCTCCAAAAACTCAGATAAAGAATATATGGGAAATTGAAGGAAGGTCAAAAGGTAAGAAAAATTTGCCCTCAGAGTATGAGTTATCACAGAATGGATTCAAAGGAACTCAAGGAAGTGAATGATAAAGGATCTGGACAAGAGGAAACACCAAAAGCTGTATGAATTATGGGACAAACAAGGATTGCATTGATTTCATACTCCAACAGATTTATTTTGTTTTAACTTGTTCATGATGATGACCATCGACAAGTATTAAAGGGATTTTTCCATTTGTCATCATAGATAGTAGTTACATTTCATGTAAATCCAGACTGTAGTATATTAGATATCAAAAGATATATTGTATGCTTCAAGTTCAAGTGTTAGCTTCCCTAATGAATATATTTCTCCTATGTTCTGAATGAAGTTTTATGAATGTTTTCCTCCATTTAAAATAGAAGTTTCTACCACACATCCTACTAGAAGTTTTATGAATGTTTTCCTCCATTTATGAATATGTCACATTGAAATAATAACATATTTGATTTTTGTTGACTCAATTTCTGTGGAACATATATGATTTTCTTTTTGCTCTCTATACGATCAATTCTGTTATTTTTTCTTTTTCCGCACAACCAAATATCTTATGTCAAGTTTGTTGATCCAATTTTAAATGATGTATACTTTGTTTGGTACTCAATCTCAAGAGTATTTCTAGAGTTACCTTCTCTCCTATTTTATAGTTTGAAACCTGAACAACAAATCAAGTTTTTATAGTTACAAATCTTGTTTTCATAATGAAAGTCTTATTTATCATGAGGTGTGGTGAATGCAGAATAGAAGTTAAAATGAAAATGAAAAAAATTATCAACTATAAAAGTATAAAACGAACAAATTAATTATACAATGTGATATTTTATTTTTTAACTAATTGTCTGTTGAATAACAGTATATTAATTATCTGATTAATAGTTTTTTAGTATATACTTGTATTTAAAATATAATTATTGTATTAAAACGTCTTATATTTTTTAATCACTCCGATACTCTTTTAACTAAAGACTTTCTTTTTACAACTGGACAAAGCATTGAAGTTTCTCAAATGGTTATATTGAACTAAAAGATTGTAAAACAACCAATAAAAATCAAAATCTGAAAGGAATGAATATCTGCATGCCAAAATGCCAGAGAAGAAAAATAAAAAAAAATAAAAAAAATTGGCGTTGAACAAAGAATTTTGATCCCATTGGGGCGGTGGTTCCGTATGAGTATGTGGTGTTGCATAATGTCTTTATTTCTTTTTTCATCTTTATGAAGGTTCGAAAGATATAGCCACTTTACACTTTTGATGGGTCACAGAACATAACAAATCCATCACCCTCAATTATTCTCTCTAATCTCATTCACATAACTCTATATCATGGCTAAACAAGTTTTACTAATCATTAGTCACTAATTCAATTTTTTAATCAAAGTAATTTTAATAATTAATGATTGTCCAGAGTATGTGAGTGTTGTAGAATTTGAATTTTAATGATAATAAAAAATAATAATTTTTTTTTTCTATGGGTTTAATTAACAAGAGTTGTTTAATTCTTAATCACTTACATAGAAATTTATGTAAGTTGAATTTCCAAAAGTGAAAAAAATATTTACAAAATTATTTATATATTATTTATTAATGAAGTTCTCTCATTAATAACGGTATTTAAATCCTAATCCTTATAAAATGAGTTAAATACATAAAATTATTAAATGTGAAATGCAATTATTTTCAACACAAGCGAATTCAAAGCATCTCTATTGTTTGTAAAAGTGTAACTTTTGTCATGTATTTGGATCAAATCGAATTTCAACCGTGTAGGATTTTAATTGTTGCTGTTTACATCAATGCTTCTCTTTGTATGTAACTATTGTTTCTATAATTCACAGTACACCTTGTACTATGAATTGATATTTATATAATATTTAATGGTTTTTTTAGAAAAAGACTATAAACTTGATGAACATTTACAACCTCAAACTTCTAAGGTCAACTTGGAAAATCAAATTCGTCCTTATTTTTAGGAGTCCTTAGGGCATATTATTATGCTCATGTCTAAGTAATAATGGAATAAATGTGAGTTTGTTTTCATTATTAAATCAACAAAATCACGATGAATTATTACAATTTTATAAATTCCATTGTAAAAACAAATTGTTTACTAAAATTTTTTATCACTTTTGTTTTAACTATTTTTATAATTTTTTTATTGAATAGATGATATTGGACCGTTATTTTAAACAATCAATTCAATTAATTCTTTTAAAAAGTAAAGGCATAATTGCAATACCTACATAATTAAGTTATCATGATGCCAAACTAGTTAGTATCTTCTCCATTGTATTTTTATTTATGGTACATTTGACAAGAGATAAATACAAAAAAATAGATAGAAAGTCTCACAACGAAATGTGTTTTACTATCATTAATTTTTTATTTTTTAATTTATTCGTATCTATCTCTCTCCAAATAAATCATAAATAAAAATAAAATAAATAGATTGAACAAATAAAACATACAGTCATTTTTTAAGTCAATTTTATATATAATTTACGAGCTAAACCTCTCTCACTATATATAATTGATCATATTTTTAAACATTTCTTTTTCAACAAAACACAGCACCACAAGATCCAATAAAGCATTGCTACCCATCTTTCATTTTCCTTCACCACTAATTAACCTTATACATACACATCTTTATATGGGCATGTTATATGTCAACTTCATTTATTTATTTTTGTTTATTATATTAAGTTAATTTTCTAGACACTGCTTTTAAACCTCTCTCATTGTGTGAATCTTTGTTGAGTTTCTTATATAAACAACATGCTCCATTTTGTTGTGTCATTCTACTTTCTCTCTTAGAAAGTGTTGAAAAGCAATGGGAGCACTTCATTACTTGATCTCCAACTTTTGCACTGCACCAAACACAAAATCCAAACGCAAACCAATGCAGGTATATACTTTCATTACTTCTACCAAAATTATAACCATTTTCCTTTAATACTTAGTACTGATTAATTCATTATGGCATGTTAACTTTGGTTCTTTTTGTTTTTATTTTTACTTCTATTAATAAATATAAGATAATTAGATCCAATTTTTCGTTGACAATTTGATTTTATAATTTTCGAAAATAGATCTACCATTTTAAAAAATTGAAAATATCAAAACATTATTTTCATTGGTTATCAAAATGTATATTTTTTTTTTTACTTGTTTTTCATCTTCATTATTGTTTATTACACGTCTTTTATATTTTTATATTTGTGTTAGCAATTGAAAAAACACTAATTTTTTAAAACGGAAACTCAAATTATTTTTAGAAAGTAAACTCACCATAAACTTTTTCAACCATTTATTTTCTTCATAATCTATAAAGGGGCATTTCTTTTTCCTTTATAAATCTTAGTAGTTTCATATATTCCTCTAGCTATATTATTACAATAACTTTCATTATTCATTCCTCAAATGAGTTGGTCTATGTTTTTTCTCTAGACAGTTGAGATCAAAGTCAAAATGGATTGTGATGGGTGTGAAAGAAGAGTCAGAAATGCAGTGGCTACAATGAAAGGTCTCAAGTTCCATAACTCAAAAGCTTATTTACTCCATCTCTTGGACCTAGCTAGCTTTTTGTTTTTGTTTTAACAAACTAGCTTGTTTATAGAACATTTTTATTTTGGTAGTATATAGTATATTAATCAAAGAATATGACTTCCTACATTTAAATCCAAGCCTACTTAAATTGCATGTAGTAAATATTGACACTTGTGGAAGACCAATAACTTTCTTACATGTACTTAGTTTCTTGATTCAATTTCATACATATAGACTTTGTTTAGTTGATTTAATTTATTTTTTGTGTGCTTATTTTTGCTTTTATTTCTTATTTTAAATATTTTTAATCTGCTTGATGTCTTTATAGATGTACAAGAAATAGGGAAAACAACTTTGTGTTTTTACAATTTCTTGTAAAAAAGTTAAAGTGGCCAATTTCTTATTCGCAATATTATTGGGTCCACTTTCTACCTTTATATCTTTTATGTCCTAATGTTTTGAACATTAATATTCCTTTATGTTTTTCTAACTCAATTCTAGTAGTTTTTTTGGAAGCTACAATTTCATAACAATCACATTCTGCTATTGACCAATGACAAAAAAATTTGTACTCACGACTCTTCTTTACAAAAGTCACTTTATTCTGACAGCTTCTCTTTTATATTTTCTCTTAATCTTTTTCTGTTTTTTCAAAAACAGGAAAAACCAATTGTACAATTATATATGTCACTCAAATTGCAACTATATTTTAATGAAAAAACTACAATAAGGTTAATCATGATATGCATGTCTTGCAGGAGTAAAATCAGTGGAGATAAACCGAAAGCAGAGCAAGGTGACAGTGAATGGTTTTGTTGATCCAAACAAGGTGTTAAAAAGGGTAAAAAATACTGGTAAAAAAAGAGCTGAATTTTGGCCTTATGTTCCACAACATGTAGTTACATATCCTCATGCCATAGGAGTCTATGATAAAAGAGCACCAGCAGGGTATGTCAAAAATGTACAAACATTACCAGCATCAATTGACACAGAAGACAAACTTATGTCCTATTTCAGTGAAGATAATGTTAATGCATGCTCCATCATGTAACCAATGACCAAAAAAATATATATATAATACGTCTCTAATTTTGTTTCTTAGTATTAGAGACGCTAAAATTAAATACCGTAGAATTTAATTTTTGTGTCTCTAATTTCTATTGATAATTTAATTTTTATTTTTGCATTTTGTATTAGATCAATCAATCATTAAGTCTTTGAATTTTGTTGCTTCTAGCTAGTGTGATGGAGAAGTGTCAATGAATATTGAATGTACTTTTTTTTTTTTTGGATAACTTTTAGTCATTTTGAACTATATAAGTTCTGGACAATATTATGCTAGCTAGGGTCAATTATTGAACCTTCGTGGAAAATGAAAAACGCTGGATCAGAATCAAACTTTAAAAAGTGTATGGCAAAAATAGATTTATGAAAGGGTTGGGGGAGGAATTTGATTCTAGCTGCCTAGTCCTACCAAAGGTAAATCGAATAACGCAAATGCAAAAGGACCACTTTTACTCCTAACTCCCAACTCTTCTTTTCTTTCTTTAAAAGGGACTTTGATATTAATATAGGTCGGTTCAATTCATTTTATTTCACTATTTCTTTGGAATTTCAAGCCATAACTTCTAGACCAATCTAATTGATTTTTTTTTTTTTAAATCTTTTTGAAGTTTTTTCAAACTCTAGAAAGGTGTATACATTTTAGAATCAGAAGGAGAGAAAAAGTGATATAATTTTTTTTAACGATAAATAAAAAATATTTAGGGAGTTTAAGTTACTATACCTCAACGGATCCAGAAAGAACTCCAAATATGTAAAGGTTTAAGTGGTGAAGAATCTTAATAGATTAGAAAGTGTAAGTCGATTTAACCATGTGCAAGAAAATAAACATAAATATATAAAAGTTTAGTATAATGAAAATAATATAAAGGGTTCAAATACAAAATTGAAATTAAATTTGTATGTAAAACAGGAAAACATTTGCACAAGTTCAAGACCAAGATCTCAATTTAATCAATTTTAAAATTTAATTTATGAGAAGATTTTTTGAGTTGTGGATTAGTTGATTCCTCGTAACCCATCTAAAATAACAGGAAAAAAAAAATTATCTCATAACTCACTATTTCTCTAAGAATAGGATAGAACAAAAACCTGAACCATTTAATCTTTGATCAAGATCGAACGATCTAAATTATTAAGGTTGAACTTTAATTATTTTTAAATTTAAAATTTAATATATAAACATAAAATATAAATTATTTAATTTTAATTAGATAATATAGATGTGTTTAACTGCATTAATTATTGTAAAAGAATGTTGACTGCAGTCGATCTAAGTCTAACGTTAAGGATATACTGAAACACTATACCAAAGGCATACTCCTTGATTTATAAATCTAAAAATAATCTTTTGAAAAGCTTTATTTTTAGATCATCTATAAATCTCATGTAATTATGTTTTTATATATGTTAGATTTGCACCAAGTCAAAAACACAAAATGGTGACGGTATCAAGTTAACACGTAAAGATTAAAGTGTTGTTAAAACAAGAAATAACTTTTAGACAAGGCTTCATAGCATTCTCTTACACAAGCTGAAAATAATTTGCATATATCACATCAATTAAAAATTGAAAATCTTGGTTTATTGCTATTGGCATCACTCAAATTAAAGAGTAATTAATATGCAACATCACTCCAGTAAAAAGAAGACTAGTGAATTTGAATCCAAAGTGGTAATTGTAGTCTTATCTGATGAGGCCATTTAGTTGATGAGGACCAGCCAATTAAAAAAGATAAGCAAAAGAAACCTTTATTTTATTGCTTTAATTGTTTTGATTGTAAGACATATTCCATCCTTTAATTTGCACAATCAACCAAGGCCACACCATAAATATATTCCAAGTTAATCACTCTCCCTTTTGACTATATATTTGTTCTATGTAGCGTATGCATAATAATTGCATCATAATAAAGAACGGAGGCATATATTGATTATTGTATACTTTATTGATAAGTAATAGCAAAAGGTGAGGAATTTTGATTATAAAGAGCTACACCCTAAAGAAGCTTCTCCTAAATTAAAGGAGTTTGTGTTGAACTTTTAAGATCCTTTTAGTAACATGGTTTTGCATTCATTGATATATAAATGTCCACTAATAAAACATTTAGGTAATTTTGTCTTCACACAAAATATGCTATAACTTTATGTCTACATGCTATTGTTTTGTGTTTTTTTTTTTCAAAACATGCATGTTATTGCTTAAGTTTAATAGTAATACTATGTACCCATTTTTTTTTAATAGTAATACTTTGATTGATGAGGTTAGGACTTTTTTAGTCCCTACAATTATAATATTGTTTTTGTTAATTAATCTAATCTCACGATAGAAGAAAACTTTAAAATTGATTATTTTTACCACTGGAAATAACTAATCTCAAATTTTATTATTCATTTTAGAAAAAGTAAAAACATTAAGTAAACAAATTAAAAAGATAAAATTTGGTGTTGAAAATTATAAAATGATAATATATATGTGTAAATTATATATATATTTTTTTTTTATTATTCACAGAATATAATTTCATGATTAAAACTAACGTTTATGCATATTGGACCAAATAAGTTAACTACATTTGTCTACATAAAACTTTTCCGTCAACAAAATTTAGTGGGTTATATGGGAGCCAGTTAGAGTGGACTGTATTTTTGGGCTTTAGCCCATATATATATTTGCAGCTCAACTTGACAGAACCATTACCAAACTGTAGTAGTATATATTGTGTTGACCAAAAGAATAAACGGTTAAAAAAATATTACCAACACACTTTTTAATACATATTTTTTTAATATATTTTATTTTATTAATTAAAATTTACATAGATTATATCAAAATATATAAATTTTATATAATTTTGATGGGACGTGTATTTTAATCAATCAAATTAAGTGCGTTAAAAAATACGTGTTAAAGAGTATATTGATAATATTATTCTTATAAATTTAATTTTCTTTTGTGATATGTCTAAAATGTTTTAGAATGTGAGCACGGTGTAACCAACAATGCCTTTAGTCCCACATAGGTAGTTCGGCAGGTTAGTTAAACAACGTCGAAATAATTATTTAAGAAAACTAATCTAGCTACTATTACCTCTAATGATATATATAAAAAAAAAAAAAATCAACAAAAATTAATATATTTAATTTAAACAATTTTAATTGATCAAATTTTTTCTTATATATAGAATTGGATGTAGTAATTTATTAATATAAAAAACCTATATGTGACTTTATATTAGAAATAATTATAATAAAAGATAAAACTTTTAATTAATTTGAGGAATATGATTTATTGACATTATAAACAAAAATTTACATTTTTCTATGAATAAGAATTTTTTTTTATTTTATATTTGACATGGTATAGAAATATAATATACATATTATTTATATTTTGTAATGAATAATAAGTTAAATCAATTTTTTTATATGAAAATAATATGTGAACATCTATAAATCTTTAAAAAAAAAATTAAGTATTAAATAAGTGTTGAAAAATATGTAGTGTTAAAGAATATATAAGAATTTTTATTTTTCACGAATTCAACCGTTGTCTAACCTGTTTTCATGTAATGCATATTATTCATATTAATTTTGTTCAATGATTTTCATATGTAGGTGCTATAATGTCATATATTGTAACATATAACATAACATGATTGTATATTATTATCAGCCGCCATAAGGCAACAGATATTTAAAATTTAAAATAGTATATTTTATATATGGAAGCCAATGTTGACATTGTCTATTCGTTTATTATTACGTGTTTATTCAAAAGTTGGAATCTTTTTATATATAAGTGGTCCTACCTTTTAATTAATCTTTTTGCCAAATGTCTACCTTGTTATCCAGACATCTCCCAGAATGATCTGTCATATTGATAATTTGATGATTGTGTCCAGTCTAGTAAACTTCCTTGCAGGGGCCAGTTTGGATTTAAACCAAAAGATGCCTTGTGTCCCCATCCTATAACAATGGAATGGGGTTTCCTAATCATATAGTGTAATGAATCAAGAGGCTCTTCTCTATCCACATGCATTGTCATGTTGTGCCCATTTTTAATCATTATGATGTGCCCCATTTGTTTTTTAATCATAGCAAAATTATTATAGCGGATGTGTTTGCCAAAGAAAATAAAAGTTATTTTATACGGTGTAAATTCATGATTAAAATGAAATTGTTTGATAATTATTATTCTCTCACTATAGTATTTTGTTATGAGTTTATAAAGTTTTTTAAGATATTATTTTAAACAATTTTTTAATTTATAGATTAAATATTTTATTGTTTTATTTTTACTTTTACTATAATAATCTAAATTTATAAATATTAAAAAAAATTAGTTGTGTCACTTCATTAATGAATATGCAATATCATAGAAGATGAAATATAAATTATAAATCAGGAGAATCAAAAATTTAAATTTATAAATCAGATAACTAAAAGTTAATTTTAAGCAAAATATGAGAATAAAAATGCATTTAAGTATATTAAATATTAACGAAAAATATATTTTATGTTGTTTTATTCTTGCCCCATATTCAGCAATTAATTTTAGCAAACACTTCAAATTTAATCAATAT
>JBBPBS010001064.1:2010504-2021819 GCA_037974835.1 Cicer judaicum | reverse complement strand
TCATCAATAGTGAAAAAATATTTTTTTCATCAAAAATAAATATTTAAAAAATTAAATAATGCATATTTTTTGTGTGTTTAAATAATTTAGATTTGTGTATATATAAGAATTATTCTTTCATTGATATCACTGTTTTTCCTTTTTCTTATTATAAAAAAAATTAAAGAAAATAAATTTTTTATTAATAAAAGGAACACCAACTACCTTGAGTATAGTGTATTTAAAAATTAGAAAAGGATGGCAGTTTTATTGTTTGTTATAAAAATGGTTTCGTAAATTTATTTCATTGTTTAACATTTTACTTTATTTAGTTAAAAAAACATTTTACTTTATTTTTCTATTCCATTTAATTTTATTTCGCCTCTTATCGGATATCCAAACATTTTGTCAAAAAATAAAATATCCAAAGTAGAAACTACAAGTATACTAATAAAATTCGTGGTCTCCAATGGTTTTTAAACTGTTAGATCTGGGAAATTTTTTTTCTAAAATGATTTTGTAATTTGACTTAGTCTAAGTTTTAGTACCCCTTTTTCTTTGATCTTTAAAATATACTCAGTCAGACCTAATTTCAAGGTAGACAGATAATTTTTCATTCAAATAAAAACGAGTCTTATAAGAACAAGAAAAAAGTCTTAACATGGTAGGTTTGACCAATATTCATTAAGTTCTTTCAATTAAAAATATTAAAGACCATGGCTTCATTTGATTTTTTTTAACAAGTCAAAAATTGCTTTCTTTGATTAAAAATGAAGGAGAAGAATCAATTGGATAAGATGAAAATAAGATAAAGAGTATCTTATCCATTATTACGTCAACATTTATCCATAATTATAAATATTTATTGACAAAAGAAATTATCTTTAAATTTAAGATTTTTTTCAATTTATTATTTTAATTATTAATATGATTTTATTTTGTAATATGAAAAACTAATATTGAATGCATCAATACACAAAAGATATTGTAGACATTTTTTTATATAAAATGAATATATTAATTATACAAAATAATTAATAAAAGTTGATATATTTAATTTAAAATTTAGATTAAATATAACTATTTTGTTGACTCATTTTTTTTTATATTTGAGATATAAAAGCATTTCCTTAATTGTTATATTATTAAAATAAAATATAAATAAAAATAATAATTAAAATATTAATATATCTGATGAATTAAATCTACCGCTTTAATGTGGGTGTATTAAGTATGATGGAAACTTAAGTAATTGGCGTATGATGCAAAATATTTATGATTGTTTGCACAACGCTCAAACAATATCTACAAACGCTTTATATGAATGCTTAACAAACTTGAGGTGTGACCAAATATGAGTTTATTATCCTTGCATGTGATGGTGGTACATGACTTGAGTATGAGCATGGTTTCTTGGGTAATACTTAGGTTTTGTTTGAAAGTTTATACGAAGAATTTTATGGACTCTATTTATTTTTATTATACAAATTTTTTTATTTGAGAGAATTTAAACAATATATATTAGAGATTTTTTTTAGATAATTTAGATTCTGTTTGATAAGGTCAAAAAAATAGTTTATAGTATATAATTTATTTGGCAATAATTATTCATGAATTTATAGTAGTTTTTGATAAGTTAATTCAATTAGTTTATGATTTTATAATTTATTTATTTATTTTTAATTTTATTCTTATTATTGCAACAAAACTTTTGTTTTTCCTTTATAACATATTTACTATAGTTTAAAATATTTATAAATAATTTATATAATTTTAAATTTTAAACAATTTTAATAAATAATAATTTAAAGTAAATAATTTATTTATTATAATTTTATATTTTTTATAAATAATTTATATTTTTAAATAATTAAAGTTTTAAATTAAATAACTTTTAGTTTATTTTAATTTAAAACAAATACAATAGATAAAATAAATAAAAAATCATATTAGATTAATTAAAATAAATTAAATAGATAAATTTAAATTAATAAAAAATAAATTTTAAATTACTACTTTTAAAATATTTTGAACATTAATTAATAAAAAGTATTTTTAATTAAAAATATCCTTTTATGTGATTTCATATTTTAAATTAATTGAACGTTTAATTTTACCTAACACTATAAACTAATTTTATCATATAAAGCATTAGATGAATTCTTCAATCCCTTAATGTATTATTATAATACTTTAAAAAAGTGTATTAACTATAAACATTCCTTTATTGTTTTATAAAAAATTATTTATTTAAATGAAATGAAAATTCTTTCTATATATTTTTTATCTCTTTCCCTACCTCCAAAGCTCCGTTCTTCCATCTCCTAAAAACTCCCAAATAGAGTCGAAAGAATCTTGACAACTAATTTATGAGTATTTGGTAAGATTCTAAATGTAAAAAAAAAATTCCAAAAGTTGTATAATTCTTTGTAAAACTTATTTTTATTTCCTTTTTTAGTTATTTAATAAATATTCTTAAAACACTTGTTAAATCGATTCATATTTTTAAATATAATTATCAAAATAATGATAATAAATATTATAAATCAACTTCTGATTTTTCAAAATTAATCTGATTTTTCAAAATTAATAATGAAAAAGATTAAAAAGAAAATAGTTAGGAATGGCATGGCAAGAGTAAAAGAAAAAAAATCTTGAAATAGCTGGCGTTTGAAGTGTCATTCATCACTATTAAAATTGCATTTTAAATAACAAATAGACTAAAGGATAATACATATTCTCTTTGGTTACTATCATAAATAAAAAATATCTTAAATTTTAGTCACTGTTATAAGTAAATGTTAACTATTTTTAATATATGTTTATTTAATTCAAAATATTTAATTGAAAACTAAAAAAATAGTCGAATAATGAAAAAACATAAACTACATTTTTAGTACTCATAAAAATAATTTTTCTTCTTCTTATAATCTTAACGAGAAGAATTACCTACATATTAGTTGAAAATAAGTGTATATTAAAACTGAGTAAAAAAAATAAAACAATGTATTCTTGAAAATTCAATCGATTGATATTACAAGTTACAACAAGACATTTTGTATATGTACTGTAATTATGGCAGATTCATGATAAAACAGATGAACCTGGTCGTGTATCTTTTAATAACCGATAATTATCCTTTTCCTATTCCTTTTGAAAATTGTGCAAATTTAGCTTTTCTTAATAAGGGAAATGTGATTTACCTAAAAATGACTAGTATTTTATTTTTCTTCAAAAATGAGAGGTATCTTCTGTTATTCACCCCTCCAATCTTACTCTTATCATACGCCAACTAATAATAAAGCGACAATAAAAAAACCGAACTTGCCAGCCAAGTTATTTTCAAAGGGGGTAATTTAGTCATTTCATATAATCTACGACCTTTTATATTGTCATCTTCCCTCTCCCCGATGAAATCGCCTTCCAATCTTTTGGGTTTTTCATTTCTCATTCCAAATCATTTTTTCATTTGCCATTCGTTCTTCCTTCTCGATCCAAAGGCCAATTATTTCGTTATCAGATTCTCAATTTCATAAAACGATAACTATAAACCTCGCAAGTTAATTCATCATTAAAACACAGAAAACAAAACAAATTTTAATTTTGAATAGTTCCATTTTTTCATTCTTCAGTTATTAAATTTTGATCCTTTTGACCGAATTACATTTCGTGTTCAATTGGGTTACCGAATTTCTCACAAAATTATTGTGGGTATCCAACGAATTATAATTCCGTCGTTGAAAATTGAAGCTTTGATTTTGTTGCGGTGGTGTTGATTTTTGTTAAACGGCACCGTTTTTGGTTGTATTTGTTTTTTGTTTGTGAAAATATAGGGAAAATGGGAACATGGTGTGGTGAAAACGACGACGTTGAGGTTGAAGGTTTTAATTACAGTGTTTGTGTTGCCGCCGACGGTGATTTGTGGGTCAGCGTTGGTTCCGCCGGCGACGGGAAGATCATAAAAGGTTTCAGCCTTGAAAGTGAACATGATTTGGGAAATATGGTTAGCGATTTCTTAGAGAATGGTAGCTGTGGTGCTGATTCTTGGTGTAGCAGTGATAGCGAATCTGGTCTCTCTGATTTTGCTCACCTCGCTGAAAAGATTCAGGTAATTATTATGATTATCCAAAATCTTGAGTTATTTTAATTAATTAATTGTTAAGGAAAATTTGTTTTTGTTTATTTTTTTCTAATGAATTAAAAATCAGTTTTGCTAGTAACACCTTGTTTTTTCCGGTTACATCCGAATACTCAACCTGTGTGTGCTTAATTCAGGTTGAAGTACATGGTAAATTAAGTTCGGTCACCTATTTAGGTGTAATTGAAAAAAAGAGTAGTGAAAACCAGCAACAATAATTAAAAAATGATGAGTTTGAAAGGCTTTAATGTGTGAAGTTAGAAGTTGCTAACTTGCTATATAGGATGTGTGGTAGAGTATCTCTTTAGATACTCTTGTTTATGACTTGTGTATTTTTTTTAAGTTCTGTTTTAATTTTCTGGTCCCATCTTCTAGCTTAATTTTGGAAGCAGAATCTTCTATATAACAATTTGTGAGGTTAAAATTAAAATTTCCTATATGTGCTTTAAATTCTAATTTCTATGGATGTATGTAACAGCAGATAGACTGTGTTTGTTTCCCTAATTCTCTTTTGCCTTGAATAATGGAATTGATTGCCAAATGCAAAGATTTTAGTTTTGCAATATAATTTTGGTTTTTCTTCTTAATAATTCATGTTATTTGAGTTGCTCCTGATTTCGTTTTGTGATGTAAGTTTTCCTTTTAGTTTCATTTTGTAGCTGAAAATTGAAATGACATATTTTCTACCATCTTTTGCTAGAATGCTACAGTACTTTCTATGCTTTCCAATATGTTTACAAACCCCAAACAGCGGCTATTGCAGTGGTATAACGCTATAATATAATGGAATTTGAACAAGTTGCTATTGTTTTTGCGATATGCTATTTAATACATAGTGTTGTCAAATTGGCTGTCAAATTGCGACTATATCAGAACTATAGTGTTGTCGCGTACCAAAATTAGAACAAGTCAGTCATCTTTTGCAATATGTGATTGATAACACTATTACTAACATATGTTGGATTTATTCTCCCGGTCCTTTGGTCATCTTTTATGTTGTCCGAGACTGAGTCCCTGCTGTGACAATCTTAAGGAAGATTGGTAAGTTGATGTAAACAATCAAAAGCAATGAACAATCTTTATGAATATCGGGAATAGCAGAAATAATTCTCCTCCAAGGGACCACTTTTACCTTAGATTCCGCTATGTATACATGAAACTAATATCCTCTAACTAACAAATTTCTCTCACTTCCATAATTAATCGATCTAACTTTCCTAACTACTTGTTTGAACCTAATATTAAGTGAGGGAGAGTACATACCTTAACTACCAGGCTAATCTCCTAGGGTTATGTACTTGTTTGTAGATTGTTTCATTTTTTCCTTCAGTTGGTTTGGATTGTATGCAATGTCTACAGCACCATGAGCTGTATGCATGTTCATTTAATTGGTCCACTGTACTAATATTAATATGTAGTATTAAATTAAATGTTGACATTGACTTTGCTGGTTTAGTCCTTTTTTAGTGTACAATAAGTAGTTGGTCTTTATAAATTGTATGGCATGTTTCAGTTTGCGAATCTTGTTATTTTTGAATCCATTTAGATATTTTCATTTTAGTTTTGGGTTTGTTTGAGAATTTCAACACGTGATCTCCTGTTTCTAGGAGCATGGTTTGGAAGCAGTTTCTTCTCCTTTGTCAATTATTTGAACTCCAGACATGGATTTTTACAGCAAATAAGATACAAATTGTAGAAGAAGGAGATTTGCCTTTCTATCTTTAACTGTACAAATGAATGATTTCATACTAAGTTGTACGTTATATATACATATATATGATAAATGATATTTTAAAAACTTCTCTGATTATCTTATGATGTCTCATGACGCAGATTTGCAAGCTATCGGTGACTCCACATGAGATTGACTTGCTCTCAGTTGTTCATTCACACATACGATCAATGAAAGAGACCAAACTCAAAACTATGAATTCTGGTCCGTGTTATGCAAGCTGTATCAGGTTTTATTTGGCAAAGTTGATGAGACTTTCTGGCTATGACGCTAGTGTTTGTACTTCTAAATGGCAGCCTATTGGCAAGGTCCCTGGAGGTATGCCCATATTTTTATTTATCTGATTTTACCGAAGTCGCAATTCATTAAGCCGCCTCCATTGGTTTGCTTGCAATGTTAAATAAAAAACTGTATTGTCTACATTGATTTTTTTTACCATGTTAAGAGAGTGAAAATGACATACTTGTTTATTATATTCCACTTGCAAAAAAGTTCTTATAAACTTATATATGTTTATGGAGACTTTGAATGAGAGAGTGTCAAACAAATCTGAGAATGAGATGGATAATTTAATTTTAACTTATACTAGAAACCGTGTTTAGGTTAAATCTTAGACTTTCAATTTAAACTGTACTGTGATGCTGCTATATAGTTCATAAACTCAATACTGTGGCCTTAATGTTTGTGCATAAACTTTTTGCACAGGTGAATACGAATATATTGATGTGCTAGTCGACACTAACTCTGGAGTCTCAGAGCGATTGATTATCGATGTCGATTTTCGAAGCCACTTTGAAATAGCCAGAGCTGTTGATTCATATGACAGGATACTGAAATCACTTCCAGTTGTTTACGTGGGTTCCCTCACTAGGCTGAAACAGCTTCTCGGAATAATGGAGGAAGCTACAAGATCTTCATTACAACAAAACTCTAGGCCTTTTCCTCCATGGAGATCTTTAACATATTTGCATGCCAAATGGCTATCACCCTTTGAAAGAATCACACATTCAGACGGCAACATTAGTACAGAAAATGGCGATGACTTCGACCACAAGCAATGTCGCGGACACTTGAAGAAGCTGCAAACTTGTCTTCAGTCAGCAATGGAAGTAGAGCGAATGTTGAAGGCTAGAACCATTGAAAGTAACCGGAGGATGAAAGCTGACCGATGGAGGCACTCGTTGCTGAGGCCTATTTGACACGTACAGAATTTCGGCATTCAAGTTATCTTAACAAAGTGAGTGAATAAAAAAGAATATACAATTTTTTTGCGACATTTTTCCCTCGTCGTAACCTAATAAGAAGCCTTAGCAGCGGTTATAAGGCGTTTTCATTATGCATCGGTTATTTGTTTCTTATCTTGCGGAGTTTTAGAGTTTTGTTTGGTATGGTACCCGTTGAGTTTATGTACTTTATATTGCGGCGGCATCACACGGTACAATATTGGGTATCTCTACTTTATATCTGATAACTTCCTTGCCTCGTCTATTTATTGGGACTGGGAAATTTTGTTATATTGTATCTCTATATTTTCATTATTATTTTTTGAGTTATGAGCTCAACTATTTGTAATTTCATTACTGTTATATTTGGAGCTATGAATTATGATTGTTTTGGTTTTTAAACCTGCTGAAAAAAAGTAATAAAGTACAAGTTGGAACTTGCTTATTCAGTTACTTGTGTTTTGTGATAGCTTTTGAATTAATTTTGCTTGAATTTGTTCGATTGCTATTTGGTAAGGTCTGTTTCTTTTCCTCTCTTTTTTCAGAGAAACTGGTAAAAAGATTTCGTATACAACTATTATGTTTAAGTTTAAATTTGAGCTATGAAATCTAACATGTCTTTAAAGATATGAGTATATAATTTATATTATTATGAATCAATTGAATGTTTTTGAGAATGCTTTTGACTGAATATTTGTCAGTTTTAATTTCTAAAATTATATGAAAAATAATGTATTTTTTAAAAAGGAAGGAAGTTTTTTTCGTTTTCGTTGTTTAGTTCAGGGTCTTTGTTTTATATTTTTGGATGCTAGGGTCTTTGTATTGTTCGGTCAATGCAGTATAGGTCTATATATTATTTGGTCAATATTTCAACGCAAACAAAAATTAATTTTGAATAAAATTGATTTTGAAATATTTGATTGTTATATAAAATAATTGATTTTGTTTTTAGAATTAATTTTAATTTAAATTTGAGATTTGTAGTTTTTAAGTCAAGATAAAATTTTTACATTGAAATTTATTATTGAGTTCACTTTTGTCTAAATATATTTAAACATAACTTTACATTCTAGAACCACACGCTAGATCAAAACAAGGGATAAGCACATTTCTCTTTTCTCAAAGATTAAGAGAAATTTATGTAGATTAAAAACAAAAAGGATAAACAATTTACATAATCTTTTTATATTTATATATAATTAACTGGCTGAAGGCAGATGCCGTTAAGCCCCTAACTTACTGTAGATATAAATTGAATGAAAATCACTATTAGAAAGAAACGTAATTTCAGAAGTATTTTTTTGCACTAATGAATAAACACAAGGGTCAAATGAACAATCACCTCAACTCAAAAACTCATTTCTTTTTTGAGGCTTGCTAAGTTGGGTTTTGAAATTTTATGTTGGGCCTACTTTTTACCTTTTATTTCTTTCAAAACTTCATATATTTTTTTGCCTAAATAGATTATAGTTTGTATAAAATTTCATTATTTTATTTTTACTTTATCAAATTTTTTGTCAACTTTTAGTATTCCAAAATATTTCATTTTTATTTTTGATATCTGATTTTAAATCAACTCTTATATATTCTTTGAATTTATAAATAATTTTATACAAACATGACAACATAACACAAACACAATTAGATTCCATTTTAATTTAATAGATAAATTCATTTTAATTGAATGTGGATCATATCTTTTCCAAAATTCAAATTCAGAGTGGATTAGGGGTGTTGATACACTTCTTGCACCCACCATCAATTTGTTTTGGAAGTAAAATTATTTTATATAATTTTTTTTAAAGAAATTAATTTTTTTTTATATACATGTATTTGTTTATTTTAATTAATGTTTTTTTATATATATTTAAAATTTTAATTTATTCTTTGTGAAAAATGTACTTTTATTATTATTATTTAATAATTATTTTTTAATATATTAATTATAATCAATATAATTTAAAAATATATTGTATTTTAGATATATGGACAGGGTAGAAAAACCAACCTCTATAAACCTCAACACAAGTGCGGTGCAAGTTTTTCACAAGGAAGCAGGAGTGATAGGGAGTGAGAGAGGTAAAACTCAAATAAGCTCCATTGTCGTACCTATTCTTAACATATACCTTCATGTAATTAATATACTCTTTACTCACTTTTTTTTCAAAAAGTAAAAGAAAAAGTAAACTTCAAGTTTATTATAAAAATTTACACAGTAAAAATAAGAGGGTATTTAAAAAATTTATAAATACGGAAGTAGTATATGAAGAATTTCATAATAAAAGAATTAAATTTTGATCACATAATTATATATAAATAATTATGATTAATAGTTATTTAAGTGATTCATAATCACTTAAAAATGTCACATGATTTTTTCTTCTTATATTGATCATCTATGTATGATTGTATAGTTAAAATTTTACTCTTTTATTTTCTCATAGTAAATTTCTTCATCTCATTTGATATGTTTCCTAAAGAGGTATATCTAAAAAGATGTAAGTGTACGTACTATTCCAAAAAAAATTATATATGTATTATTCTCTTCAATTTCATAATGAATGATACATTTGTTTATTTTGCACTTATAGTATATTAAAAAATATAATAATAATTTTACGAGTAATATTAATAAAACACAGAATGAGACACAAATAAATACAGTATAAAATAAAGTTGAGATCATATTTTATTTTTCATAAAATATTAAAAAATATTATATTTGTGTCTCATTTTTGTGTTACAATATCATTAATCTAATTTTATCTAAATAACTTTATCTAGTATCCATTTACTTTGGGTCAAAAAAGTATTGATGTATTTGCAATTCTCAAAAGTAGAAAGTGATAGATTGTGAATGACACATATGAGGTATTAATTAGAGAATATAATTACAAACAAACTTAATTAATATTACAATGAAAACTAAAATTGACATTTATTTTGAAATATTTTTTTTTTTATAAATAAGTCACTCTTTATGATACAAGAAAGTATTTACTTTCTTTAAATAGTAACCATTATATATAAAAAATAGGCTAAATTACATCTGTGGTCCCTTAACTTAATTTCAGCTAATATTTTAGTCTTTTATCTTTTTTTTTTTCGAGTTTGTCATTTATTTTAATTTTAAGTGACAATTTGGTATTTTATGTTTTAAAATTTCAATAATGTTGTCCTTTTTTTACAAAAATTCAAAAAAATCATCAAAATTTTCAAACATAACCCATAAAATTCATTATCATCTTTAATAAAATACAAATTTAATAAAATTCATATCTTAAATCTTGAAATAAACTTATATTTTCATTCTTTATTTGATGTTATTGGAGATTAAAATATGAGTGTATTTGAATATTTAAGTTATGAATTTGATAAAATTTGCATTATATTGAAGATGATTATTAATTTTATGGGTTTTGGTTGGAAATTTTGATGATTTTTGTGAATTTTTGTATAAAAAAGAATAACATTGTTGAAATTTTAAAGTATAAAATATCAAATTATCACTTAAAATTAAAATAATGGACCAACTCGAAATAAAAAAAATAAAATAAAATACCTTACCTGAAATTAAGTTAAGGGACCACAAATGTAATTTAGCCTAAAAAATATTGTCATAAATTAAATTTTTTTGTCAATATAATTATCACAAGGAACTTACATATTACTCTGAAGTTTCGAATTTAAATCTAAAATATAATGTTCAATATAACAATATCAACATTTTATTAATTAGTCTAGTACTTAAGATGTAATAAATTAAAAGTTTTAATTTATATACATTATTATTTAAACATAACTATAATATTTTTATTAAAAAATATCATAAATATCAGATAATTTAAAACGTTTGACTTTAATTATTTTTAAAAAGTTATATATGTATGATTGTTATATTGTTTTCCATAAATTAAAGTATTTAATTATTATTTTAATAACTGTAATATTTTTAAATATACGTACATGGAAAAGTATGTAACGGTAAACTCACTTATTTGCATTTTACCCAAAAACAATCATTTTCCAAGTCAAGCTATATATATAAAAAATCACCCTATCATTCAAAGTCTTCTTTTTAAATGATTCAAATTGTCTATGAAATTTTATATAACGTTATTGTTTTTTTTTTTTCAGATATAAGATATTAAATATTTATCTTATAGAATTGAGTATTTCATCCCTTTCTAGAAATGGAAAGTATGTAACCATAAATATTTACTTATTAGCATTTTACAACAAT
>JBBPBS010001064.1:1990464-2009933 GCA_037974835.1 Cicer judaicum | reverse complement strand
TATAAACAATATTGATATATATGTACTTTAACAAGATGTAAGTAAAAAAAATTCTCTTTTTATCTTGTTTAGTGATAGTAAATAAATATTTCATTCATTTAATGTCCGTTTTGTTAGATTAAATATACATTTTTATGCAATTGAATGACGTCATGAGAAATAATTAACAGTATCATAAAGTTGAACATTTAAATGATAATTTTTTCAACTTTTAAATTAGATTAAGAAGTGTAAATGCTTCCTTGGATTATTTCTGTACATCATTAGCTTTAAAAAGAATATTAATTTTATTTATATTTTGTTACATAGTGAGTACTACATTACACGGTATAAAAACTTCTCAAGAAAAGTTTAACAAGAAAAAACAAAAACTGCTTTAGAAAAGTTGTTTCATTTTATGTTGTTTTGGAAAGTAATCAAATTAAACATTGATCTTTTTTTTGGGTTTAGACATGATATCAATTTAATAAATTTGATATTTATCATATGAACAAGTATGTAAGAACAACATTGATTATTTTTTTAACCCTTCATTATAACCAGGACTATATTATATAAAGTAAGGTTTTATATATTTATGTCAAAATAGTACTACATTCATGCCAAAATATCTTTAATAAATTAAGGTTTTATATATTTACATGTGTTCATACTATCTTATATATAAGGTTTTATATATAAAGTAAATAAATACATGTGTTCATAAATATAAAACCTTACTTTATATAAAACCTTATATCTTATTTAAAACCTCTTTGTACTACATTCATGCCAACATAGTTCATTATATATAGCAAAAATACATGTGTTTATGAGGTGTTAACTCAATGATAAGAGTTAAATCTTTTAATTTTATGAGATGAAATTCAAACTCTTTAGAAAACGATTGTAATATGGCTATTAATGTTATTTTATTAATAATAATTTCTCCTTCTATCATATTTATTAAAAAAATCTATCAAAAAAATCTCAGCAAATTAACTATACATTAATCTCAACTCTGATTCTAATTTCTATCCACAAAACATCTCATTAACCTTTATCTATTTATTTATTAATTTCTATTTTTGTAAGATAATTTATTTCAATATAATTCAGTTATATTAAATTTTTATTTAAGAGAATTATCCTTTATATATTTACAAAGAAAACTTTTTTATGTCGTATAGAAAAGAATTTGATTTTTATATAAGTATGACTCAAATCAACACCAAAACAAATATTCTAGTTACTCATTTTTTGTTTGTTACAAAGAATTTAGTAATTAAAGTCACACTCACCGGAGAACAGGTGTTGTGCAGGTTTGAATTTGCACTTTAAATGTCTCCACAATTTTTAAAATATATTGCACTTACGGATTACACTAATTACTCGTTGAGAATATATATATATATATATATAATAAAAAAATATAATAACTTTTTAATAATGGAAAGTATGTAACCATAAATATTAATAATAAGATTTACTTATTTGCATTTTACCCTAAAACAACCTTTTTCCTTGTCAAAATATATACACTTTCTGAATAAAAAACTACCCAATCATTCAAAGTCCTTTTTTTTAAAAAAAAAAAAAAATGATTCTAATTGTCTATAAAATTTTGTAAAATATTGATGTGTTCCTTGTGAAGAGAAGACATAAGATATTATTCATTTTTCTTATAGAATTGAATATTTCAATATAAAATTAAAATATATTACGTTATTTATCTTTTATCTAATGTTTTTTATTTATTATTTATCTTTTCAAAGTGTACGTTGTTAGTATTTTTTAGCGGTACATTTTATATAAAATGGAAAAATACATTTAAGATGGCATATTAAAATCTCAAAACTTGTATTTAAATTGTTTTCTTCTTTGTCAAAATCACAATGTATACAATCATTTAAAGACAACTGTTAATGATTTAAGATAATTTAGTCAATTTATGGCAACTTAAGCAACCATGCTAAGGCATTCATTTTCTATGTCCTGTTTTGTTTAATGTATCGGAAAAAAAGAAATAACATTTATCAGTTTTAATTAAAATAAATTAAAAGACCAATTAAAATAAACGAATATGAAACTTTTAAATCCAAACATAAATATCAATCATATTACTGTTAGAAATTTTGTCTTTAGTGATGGATTTAAAGACTAAATATTTTCGATCACACTAACGATCGAAATAGAGACTATAATTTTGAACCTCAAAACTAAATATTTTTTCGTCACTAAATAGGTCGTTAACGAAATTTAACAACTCAAATAACAACTGAATTTTAGCGACAAAAAATTTCAGTTGTTAATCCAAAATAATGATGACAACAAAATGCCATTCAAGTAAATGCACAAATTGCAAACCATAGAAGTTAAGAGCAAATTAATCTCAAAATCATGATGTATTTATCACAATCTCCTGCAGTGATTGCAGAACTCAAAAACTGAAGAACAAATTAAGTTACTTTATTTGGCAACAATAATGTTTAATTAAGTGAGCATGCATGCATCAACGAAATGAAATAACCTCATGAAGAAAAGCATGATATTGAGGATCATTAAGCCAAAGCTTAGCAAGATGAATAGGAGAAGTGCAAAGTCTATGAACTTGTTCAACATTCCACAAAGTTACTTCTGCACTGCTCCAATTAATCATAATATCCAATGGCTTTTCACGATTTTCACTTCCAAACCATGACTCATCCCATTGTTTACAAAGCATGTAAGTAAGATAATGCAATGGTTGTCCATACAATAACTTCATTGTTTTGGCTAAACATTGCCAGTTAACTACCACACCATATTGCACACGACCTGTTGGAATTGGAATTTTCTTCATCCTCTTTTGGTATTCAATTGCCACTTCGACTAAAACATCTACATTACAAAATAGATACTTATCTACTTATTTTATTACACATGATCAATATGTAAGAAAAAATAGAAATACGGAAATTAAAAAAAACACAATTGAACACAATAATATATTATAGAAACTCTAAAAATTGAAGGAACAAAACTACGACTATTGTGTAATGACAATTAAGAAATAAAACTATGTGAAATTTTTACAACACATAAATTTCTTTCAAACATTAACTTAATTACATCTCACTAACACAAGAATCATATACAATTTTAAATTGATTTTGATTGGAGCATTTTATAATGAAGAATTAAAGTCTGTTTATATAACTTTGACCTCCTTTTTTTTTACAATGATGCTGAGCAATGTGTGATTTTAAAAAAAATAAATTCAATTTCAAGCAAAACCAACAAAATGAGCTATGTGATGCACAATGCTTGCAAATTGATGTGTAAGACAAAATAAAAAAATAAAAAAATGAACTATCACATCTTATATTGAAATCTAGGTCACCAAGATAGCCTACCTCATATGCCTTTATAACTATATGTGGAGTGAAATACGTCATCTCATTTATTGAATCATGTTACCATTATATTTTGTTAAAATTTTACCCCGTTAACAAATTTTCAACATACTAGCGTCTTAATATATAGTGTAGTTATTACTATACTCTTAGAAAAATATTTTGATGAACCACAGCAATAGTCTCTCGTGTGACACATCATACCGCATCATCACAACAAAAAGAGATGGTACATGATGAACTATCTATAATGGTGGTACACCATATCATTTATCTATTTTTTGGCATTCGAATTTGTCACCAAAACTAATTTCATAAAATCATGATAGCCAGCCAACATAATATAATCTCTAAAATTTGGAGGTTAGGCCTCGTGTGTTTTTTGTGGTTTCGCTATGTAGTTGATCCGTCATTTATGTGTTACTTGTGAATTTGCCATTCAAATGTGGTATAATGTTTTTAGGTGGTTAGGATAGGAGCTGATTATTTTTTCTATGGTTTTACATTCAATTGTGTGGTTTATTCGTAAGTCTTATAATGATTTTATCTTCTATGGAAAGACGGCGATTTTTAGGTGACTGATAATAAAATAAAGTTATCCCTATGATTTTATATTTTTAAGTTGTACTTTTTACAAGTTAAGTGATTGAACTTGTTTTATACATAGGTCTTTAGAGGTTTGAGGTGTTGGCCGAAGTTGCATCTCCTTAGTTTGTTGGTCAACTATTTTGAGTTACATTTTTTAGTGGTCTTCTCTCCCTTAATTTTTTTTTTTCTTTTACATACATCTGTTTAGAGCGTCAATTTGACAAGCCTCTTAATTATAGACCCCATGCCACATGTCGGAGGGGCAAAAAAAATTTATAACTTACAAAGGCCCCAAAAAAGCAAGCACAAAACACTAAAAGCCCCCTAAAATTTTGTGGGCTTAGTGAGCCTCTAAACCCACCTTTTCAAAAAAAAAATTGACAATTTTTATTTTTGAGAAATAATATTTTTTGAATTTTTTTGTTATTCGAGAAAAAAAATCGATTTTTTTCTCACAATTTTTTTATTAAAAAAATTATTTTTTTAATTTTTTTTGAAAACAATAAAATTCAAAAAATTTTCAATAAAAAAAATCTCAAAATTTATAAAATATTGGAGGCCTATAAGCCCCTGAGCCCCTTTTCTTAAGCCCCGTGAAATAATGGGCCAGAATTCCCTTTTCTTAAGCCCCGTGAAATAATGGGCCAGAATTCCCTTTTCTTAAGCCCCGTGAAATAATGGGCCAGAACTTTAAAAAACTTATTTTGATAGGAGGTCTAATATTAAGTACTTAATAAAAAAAATTAAAAGAGACCTTGGAGTTGAAGGCTTTTATAACAGCTCTACATCTATTAAACATGTATATATAGTCGAACTTATCATAATCAATATTTTTAATTTATAAAATTAGGAACAAAAATTTAACAAAAACTTGGTATTGGAGCATAGACATGGGTCTGAATCAATTTAAAATTAGGGCTTTTCTACCATTTTATCTCTTGTTTTTTTTCTTTCCAAAATGAACTAAAAGTAAAAAAAAACAAAAAAAAGGTTCATATGCTCTATTTTGCAACGCTACAGTCTATTTTGTTCTAACTCCTTGGAATTGGGGATATTGAGATGGTTATGAATAAACTTAATATAAAAAATATCAATCAATTTGAAGATAAAAACATGTTAATTACTTGGTCTTAACTCTTATGTTTTGGAACTCGTCATCTTATATAATTGAACTCAAATTCTATTTATCAATAATCAAAATATTTTGACAACACAAAAATCATTAAAAAAAATATTTGAGTAATTGAAAACTAAGTATCAATTTTCTTAACAAATATTAAATATATAAGTTTTGCTAACCTCGATCGACATGTTCTTTGCACTTGAATTGTTTTGCATCTTTCTCAGTTGATGAAAGCAACTTCTTACCCTCTCCATCTTTTGTGGTACGAAAATTTTCGAAATTTATCATTGGCCTTTTTCCATTATTTTTCTTTCTTTGTCCAAGCACAACTAAACTTTTAATGTCCTCGTCGGACTCAGTTTCAGAATCAGACATAGACATTATTGTAGCTCAATGTGTATTTGGTAAAAAGGATGCTTATATATAAAAATTAAGAAACATAAGTAATATATATATACTTCCTATTTCATAGTTACATTTTTTCTACATTTAACTAGTTGAGGAAAACAATAAAAGAAAAATAAGTAAATAAATATGAAGATACCTATTACTCAGCATTAACTTATAAATTTATAATTAAAATGTCTTAAATATAAATTTATATTAAACATTGCATACAAGCTGTCAAAATAAAAATATTTAATTATTATTTTCTCAATTAATTAATATCTATTTTTAGTTATTTTTTGCAGTCTTTTTTATCCCTAAGTAAGAAAATGAGTAGTTTATAAAAAGAAAAAAAAAAGAAGTAATTTTTTAATGTGATTTAATTGAATTAATGTGTATAAAAAATTATATTATCTGAATAAAATAATTAATATTTTGACAAAAGAAACATATTAATTAATATATTTAGATTTTTATTTTATTTTTTCTGCTGTATTGATTTTATATTTTATTTTGTAATAAATTCTTCAATTGAAAATTTAATTATTATTTAAAAGTTTATTTAAATAAATTTTATAAATAACACAAATCTTGATATATGCATTACTTGGTCAACGTGGAGACACTAAATTATTTGCTTTTTGCTGTTTGTTTCAAATAGTGTAGTGCTGAAATTGATGCACACTAATTATATAGAAGAGAAGTTGTATGTGGGTTGGAATCATTACTTAAAATATCAAATATTTCCTACAAATTTTATAATATAAATTGTACTTGGACTACAATAAAATATGTAAATAAAATATAATTACTTCTTTTTTGTAATCGAAGCTATTCAACAAAATTTTCAAAATAATAATAATAATTCGAAATCAACTCGTTCAAATCTTATACAACCCCCTTTAAACAACAAACAAATAAAGATATAATACGTGGACATTTTGTGTAAGTATCTGTGTTAGAGTCGTATGAATTTTTGAATTAAAACTTGGAAACTTAGAGTCGTGTGAATTTATGATGTTATTTACTTTAATATATTAAAAAAATAAAAAGTAGAAATGGTAATTATTATATAAAAAAATATTATAATAATCTAAAAAATTTAATTTATATATATTGTCAAAATAAAAGTTATTTTAAAATTGTTTAAATTTTTAATATTTCTTTTCTACAAAAAAATTATATAAAATTACAACTTTTTTTAAGGTTAAATAAATTTGTTGTATCTGTAAAAAAGATGACATATTAAATACTACAAAATTATTCTTCAAGTAATTTTCGTTTTTGCTGAAATAATATATTTTAAACTTTTAAATTTTTAAATATTTTTTTTCAAGAATATTTAGAACATTATTAAAAGTTTATTTAAATAAATATATAATTTTTTTAATTTATAATAAATTTAATATGAATTTTTAAAATTTATATGTTTGAGATAAAAGCCTTTAAAATATTCACTTAAAATTTAAGTTTAGAGTACATTTTTCGTAGAGATTTTTATAATATTATATACAGATTATTTATTAAAAACACATATTGATGTTACAATAGAAACTAAAACTGTTTGAATAATAATTTTATAGGGACTAAAATATATATTTAGGGTATAATTATATAATTTTAAATTTATGCATATGAGTTATTGTGAGTTATTGTAATTTGTTGATAATGTAAATTTTTTACATTAACAATTTATGATAATTTATCTATTAAATTAAGTTGATACAGTTTGTTATATCCTGAAATGTGGTCTTAGTATATCTAGTATTAAATTTATATTATTTTCCAAATTAAAGATATTTAATTATTATTTTAATAACTGTAAATTTTTAAAAATACTTTACACAGAAATTATGTAACCATAAATATTTACCTATTTGCATTTTATCCAAAAACAATCATTTTCTTTTTCAAGCTATACATACTTTCTAAATAATAAATTACTCAATGGTTTATAAAATAATAAATTACTCAATGGTTTAAATGATTCAAATTGTTTATAAAATTTGCATAACGTTGTCGTTCTATTCCTTGTGAAGACATAAAATAACTTTATTTATTTCTCTTATACAAGTTAATATTTCATCCTTTCTCAAAAATGGAAAGTTTGTAACCACAATGTTTATTAACTTATTAGCATTTTACCCAAGAACAATCTTTTTCCTTGCCAAACTATCTTATATATATAATTATATATAATTAAATGCTTATACTATAAGTTATTTGATAAATTCCTTACACATTAAGTTAAAAATATATAATTAATTTGCGTATTGTCATACCGAACTTAAAATTGAACAACAAAATTTCTTTATTTGCCAACACTATGTTTAATTTGTTGAGCAAGAATCATTCATGCATCAATGCAATGGAATAACCTCGTCAACAAAAACACAATATTTAGGATCATATGCCAAAGTTTAGCAAAATGAATAGATGAAGTGCAAAACCTATAAACTTCTTCAATTCTTAGACATTCTACAAAGTTACTTCTACATTACTCCATGTAATTATAGTATCCAATGTCTTCTCTCTATCTTCACTTTCAAATCTTGGTTGATGTCATTGCTTACAAATCACGTAAATAAGATAATGAAATGGTTTTCATTCAAACTCTTCAATGTTTTGGCTAAACATTACAAGCTAACAAACACACCATATTGCAACGACCTATTGGAATCTTTTTCATGAACTTTTGGTATTCTATTGTCAGCTCCACTAAATCATAAATATATATTTATTTTGTTACACGTGATAAATAAGTTATAAGTATGTGAGTTCTTAATTATTGTTCCTACCAAAAGAATCCAAGCAATAAGATCTATGCTTTATTTTTGTTTATCGTGTGTTAATTTTTTGCCCCTTAATAAATTTTCTATTTCTAATTATAGTTATTAATAGCATGCTATGTTTCATGGATATTCTAAATGTTGGGTATATTGTCATTTTATTCAATAATTAAAAATTATACACATTTTATTTTATGGACCAAACTAAAACTCTGATATTATTTGTTGAAAAAAAAATTAAATAAAGAGAAATTAAAGAAACAATCAAACACGAGAAAAATTAACATCATAGGATATACATATCATATATATTTTTCTCAAATACATCACGACTTCCAATACAACTTCAATCTCCAAAATAAATACTTCAATTATATTTCATAATTCTATAACGCAAATATAAAATAAAAGAAGATAATCATATAAAAGCTTGAAATGCTATAAAGAGCATAAAACTTCATATAATCTAAAACATTGGAATCCGAGAGAGCGTCATGTTCAATAGACATACTTGTATTTTGATAATGAAAAAGGAAACATAGCCTTTAACTCTATGCGTATGTTCTAACACAATACATTCGAGATCTAGATTGAAATTCTTGATCCATGAGTTGATAGAGTTGAAACAAAGTATAAAGAATCAAAGACTTTTAAATGAGAAAGAGTAACTTCCTTCTTATATTATAGAGAGTAAGGATCAGTTTTTTTTTTAATTTGAAAGATATTAACAACATGAGTAACAAAATAACAACAACAACAAAAAAAAGAAAGAGGTAAATGTGCTTGAAATAAAAGTCTTCTTAGTAATGTTTAAAATATGTTGATTTTTTTCTTTCAACCACCCATTAAAAAGTTTTAATAAGATTGGTTTAATAGAATTATAATTTGAATAAAATTCAAAGAATTAGTAAAGTGATAAGTGGCACATAAATCTAATATCCAAAATAATATGAAAAAGTACTTAGTTAAGTATTTGTATCAAAGAAGATGCGAATGAAACCGATGATTGCTAAACAAATTAGATAGATGTGGAGTATTTAAGGGAGTCGTAGCCGGAAGTAAGGCCAATAACCCTTGAATCTGTTTCTTAGTTATAGAAGGAAGGGAATCAACATGATCATGTAGCTTTTTTGAGAGTGATAAAATAGGTCATAATGATAAGGGTATTTCGAATCTATTTATTTATTTATCAAAATCTTGATTTTAAAAGTTCTGAACTCAAAATTGAAGTCCCTACTAATCGAAGTCAAATTTCCTTGCAAAATCAATTGTTTTTTTTTGGAAGAGAAGCAATGTAATTTGAGAAACATTCTTTAGACAAAGTATGAGATTTAAGTTCTTATTTTCTATAACCTTTCCGTTGCACATTTATATCAATTGGACAAACTAACATACATACTTGAATTGTATATAATGAAGTTGTAATGGCAATTATAAAAAATGGGGTTTGAATTGTCGCCCTTTTAAAATTTTTGATTCATATGTTTAATTTAAATTAACTCAAGATTAATCTTAGTTGAAACAGAATGTTCAAAATATTTTGTACATCTTAAAAGTAAATGAAAAAATAAATTTATATTAAAGTGTGATTTATGTGTACAAATGATTAAAGATAAAAGATAGAAATATCACATACACAAAATATATTGGTTCACTCAACTGAAGTTAGTTAAGTCCTCACAACCGTGAGATTTTTACTATGTGCTTCAAAATCAAAATGTTCTCCTTCACACATTTTCTCTTGATCACACCTTGATTAGTTACAATCTTCACCTTTCAATCTAAAAATAATTTTTATAGTCACCTTTCAACCTTGAAAAGGTATTTACATAGACTTGAGTTACAAATGATGTGTATGATAAAAGTGTTTTGAATCTTGAAACTTCTCAACACTTATTAGAGATAAATAAAAACAAACCCAGTAAATGATGATTCATATATATAGAGAAGAGAGCTAGAGTCTGCTTGAAGAGTTTTTGACTTGTTTTTATTTGAACAAGTGTTAGTAGATTTGTAAATTGAACCATTGTCTTCATCTTCCAATTGATCTTCAATTTTTAGATGATGAGATAGTTTAAATATTCAATTCAAACTTAATATATCTATTAGACACATTAGCCAAGTGTCAGATATGTTTTAAAACAATTAAACACGTATTTTTTTTATTGTTGTCTAGAACATTCTTGACAAACGCATAATGTTCTTGCTTTTGAGTCTAATGGAAAACGTGAATGAGTGAGTGAATAGGCTATGAAATGTCAATTGGTACTGTTCAAAATCAGACTTATGCATATCTTTTTGTAGAATAATGTAAGTACAATATATTTGCGTCCTTGCTCACAACTCATCAATCTGAAGATTAATCTGGTCATCAATCTGATAGATATTTTCCTCCTTTGGGCATTAAGTTCAAGTTCTTTTGAGCAATCTTGATACTCTTTAAGATGTGATTTGGACTATAGAAAATGGTATTTTTTAATTTTGTTTTAAAAAAAGAAGAACCATAATGTTTTTTTTATAAAATCATAATGTTCTTGATTTTGTGTTGTATGGGAAACATGGATGAATGATTGAGTAGACGTTTAGTATTAGTCTTTTGACTTAGAGGCGTGATGAGCTTTCTGCAAAAAGTGCAGCAGTAATGCCATTTCGTCCTTGTTGTCCTTTCACACAGCTCATTAATCTGAAGATTGATCTGGTTATTGATTTTGATATTGTTTGCTTCTTTGGGCCTTTAGCTAGACTTTGGGGCTAGTGTATTGTTTTGAGTAGTCTTGATATTTGTTTATCTTAAGGTCTGGACTCTAAGGAATTAGTCATTTTACTCATGCCCTTAAACGAACTAACGAGAATGATCTTGACAAAACAAAATGATCTTGTTATAAACCATAATGATCATTTGATAAACAAGAATTATCTTGATAAATGAGAATGATTTTTTAATAAACCAAATTATTTTTTGATAAATCAGAATGATCATTTGATAGACTAAAATGATCTTGATAAATATGTCATTAACCTGGAGATCAATATGCAAAACATTCTACATTTTTGTTTTTGCAAGTAAGCCTTCAAATCTTGACTTTTAATTGCTCATTAAATGTTGGAAAGCTCATGTGTTAAATGCTAACTAATTTACTACATGTTGCCCTTCCAAAAAGATTCTTATTGTCAATTGTTCTTTAGTATAGCAACCAAAACATTCTAGTGAATATTGTTCCACCATACTTTTATTGAAACAATACTTCATACAATTTATGAAGAAAATTCGAAAGAAATGCTAGAGGACATATGGCAGTATGAGCCACACTATTCTCTTAATTATCTCTCTAAAGGATACTTGTATGATCAGAATATGTCTCCAAGTCACGAGTCTATCTCTAAAGGATAATGAGTCAAAAGAGTCATGAATATGTGTTAGAGAGTCATGAATATGTGTTGTATAATTATTGTAAGCTCTAGCTATTATGTTCATGTCATAAGTCCCTTTTAAGAGATGCAAGTATGCTCTACACTCGCCTCAGAGATGAGGATATTGTGTATCAGAAAACATCTGACTGTTGATACTTGCTATGGTCCTTTTTATCATAAGATCTTAGTGTTAATTGATAATTTGTGCCTTGAAATTTGTAAGTCTTGGGATGGCTGTTTGTTATCTCGGTTTGATGATGATTCAATTAAGACTATATCTCATGATATGGAAGACTCCCGGTCAACGTGGTATCAATTTCCAAAAAAAATTATTGATTTGGACTATAACATAATTTACTTTTGATTTGGTGGTCAATATATTTGTTTAAGAGTGTTGTTCAAATTTTATTTGTAGTATACAAACTTTCATTTAAAAAATATTTATTTATTAAAATAAGTAGTTAAGTAATTAAGTAGATTGGTATATAATAGATAAGTGCATTGGTGAAAAAATATAATTAATATTTTATTGATATTCTAATGTCTGATTTACTATGAGATAAGCAAATTAATCCAAATTCTGTCATTTAATATAAACTCAAAGAGTATGTCTTTATATATTATTTTATTTTCGTTTATACTGCAAATAATATATTTTTACATCACAATTTTATTGCAAAACATTTTACATACACTATTTCTACTACCATCTTAAGAATGCAAACAATCAATAAAAACCTAATTATTTGGGATTAATACCCTACACCCTGTATCTAACTATGAGCACCAAATGAAAAAACATTGTCCCTAAATGTAAAATCTTTTTCAATTTATTAGATGTCTTTTTTCTTCTTCTAAACACACCCCTTATATTAATACTAATAGTTCAACATATTTTTCTAACATTCTCTTTTTGAGTCTTATCACTTTTCTCTTTCTTTTCTATCATCCAAACTTTCTCTCTTGATGACATCACTTTATTTATTTATTTTTTTAATAAAATTTCAATATTAATTTTTCTTATATATTATTTTACATAATGCATTTTTTAGTACGTTAATAATATATATTGCTTTCCTTCACAAATAATAATATAATTGTTGTGCATGATTAGTATGAACTTAGAGAGTTTGATTTATAATTAATAAATTTAGTTATTTTTAATTTATTCAAAAATTATAATTGATAGAGTTAATGATCCAATTTAATTTGATTTTTTAATAAAATTAACCAGAGCAAAATAAGTCGTTTATTTGATTCAATGTTTGAAATATTTTCTTATGAAACTTAAATTAAACCGATAAAAAAATGTTGATTTGATTTGTTTTAATATGAGTGACATTTTTAAAATTAAAAAATTATTTAATAAAATCTAATTAATATTTTTATATTCAACAAATTTTGAGAATGTAAAGTGTCTTTTAAAAAAATGTGTAACAAATAACCAGTCATTTGGTTTAATATTTTAGAGAAAAAGCAATAATAGCTGAATTTTGAAATTACTCTAGAAGAACTTTTTATAATATTATAAACATACATATAAAATATACTGTGTGCAAAATAATTTTGTATAGTTAAAAATATACTTTTAGATCGAAAATTTATTTAACTCAAAAACTCAGTCCACTTCTCATAAAAAATAAATCAGTTCACCGCATGTCCTTGGAGTAAAGATGAAGCATTTACTAAAAAAAAAAAAATACAAGAATTGAACATGAACGTGCTCCTCTCAACGAAGCAGAGAGTTCTACGCCATGGCCATGTGAGATATGTCTCGTTTCTTGTGCTTCAGATTCACGATATATATATATATATATATATATATATATATATATATATATATATATATATATATATATATATATATATATATATATATATATATATATATATAATTATATTATGTAATATTATATCCTTCAATAACATTTTAATTGATATAAATTATACAAAATTTATTATTGAATTGAAAGTTTATATTATATAAATTATTTATGTAAAATTTTATAAAGATCGATTGATGATTAGAGTTATAGTAATTAATATTATTTAATAAAAACACATAAAATATTAATTTTAATGTATCTTAATAATATTTTAAATAATTATACACAGATTATAAATTATTTATATAAACTTTCAATTAAACAGTAATTTTTGAAAAATTTATATTGATTAGAACATTATGGAGTGGTATAAATTTGATCTCTCCTCTTTATATATATATTATGTATTTATTACGCACAAAGATTTATGTCGCTAAAATAATCTTTTATAAAATATATTGTAGCATTCTCCATGTATAAATATATATTAACATGTTTTGCCTCTTAATCCTTCTTCTCTCTTCCTCTCTATCTATTAAGATATTCCAAAATCTGTCAATTCTTATTATTGTTCCTTTTATTCACAAGTTGTTGTATATGTGCATGTGTGCATGTTTATTTCTAATTTTAATATTCATGAATAAGCTACATTTGAATCTACCATTAGTAATTATCCTTTCTGTCACTCACACATTAGTAATTTTAAATATAACATGCTATTTGTTTCTTCCACTAATCAATGCTTAATAATGAAAAGTTGAAAACTCCACTTAGATGAAAATTTTCATTTCATGCTATTAAATGTGTTATTTTGAAGTCCAATTCATTAATTAGTCAGAGTAAATACACACTTTCCACCAAAATACAAAAAGTTGTGAAAATGGATGGTGGATTTGTATAGGATGTTATGCTTCCAAAGATTCTTCATAAGCCAAAAGAATGGGGTGCACTTACTCTGTGTATAGGAAGAAGAAATCAACCATTCATGAAGTGGTGGTTTTAACTCCATCAATAAGAATTCCACTGCAATCTGATCTTCAAAGAGTGCTTAAAGGATTTATTCCAAGTGATCTTGCTGATAAATTGTCTTCTCTTAGAAACCAGATTGTCTTGGTAGCACAAGATACTGGTTTGTTCATTTCAATGCTATTCTTTTTACTTTTACTCTCAAATATCATGATGAATTGTTTTTTTAAAAGCAAAATTGGAAGTGCTTAGTTATCATTATGATGAAATTATGTTCGCCTCTCAAAGTATCTTGATGATTTAGTGTATGTTTCAATTCAATTTTTGATGTACTTGATTTTGGTTGTCACTGTAATTGATTCTAATTTGAAATTATTTTACGTTCAACTTACTTTTAAACAAAATCGATTTTACAAAATCAATTTTCATCACCACATAATCAAATCAACTTCTTCAACTATCAACTAGCAATAGGAATTAAAGATGTTTTACTGGTCTAAAAAATTTGCATATTTGGTTGTGCACTTGTGCAGATGGATCGGCTATAGCTGAATTACGGCGAGCTTTGAATGAATACTTGTCTGTTCTCATTGGACTTACTAACAAAGGTTCATAATTTCTCCAAAAACTAATAATTTATTTTCTCTATACTCTCTCCATTTCTAAACTGGGTTATAAATTTTGTTTGTTGCAGAGTATGGTCTTGAGGGATTAATAGAATTCAAGTGGAAGAATTTTGAAGATGGAAGACAAGTATGTCTACTGCAGTAACATTCTTAATTGTTTCATATTTCATCATTGATTTTGGAGTTTGTTTACCATGTTAAAGTATAATTTTGCAGGATAGTTGCATAGCAAATGTGTGGTTTGAGGTGCTATCTTCTGTTCACTTTATGGCTATGTTGACACTATCTGAGGCTGGTTCTTTGATGATTCCAAAGGACAACTCAGGCTCTGGATTCAGGACTGTATCTTCAGGTTTTGTGACAATATATATAAGCTTTTTAAGCATTTAGATACTTTATTAGTGCAACAAGAAATCATTTTAAAGGCTTATTTGATACTTGACACAAACACAACACCAACATATATAGTTATATTTAGTGTCTGTGTCAGTGCCTCGTAGGATCTTATTAAAGGATCCACAAGTTGAACAATCAATAATATGTGATTGTTCAAATTTTGTACTATCAGATAACAAGAGGGAAGCAATTGATTTGTTACTCAAAGCATCAGGATACCTGGAATTCTGTGTTAGGCAAATTCTTACTCAGATACCAGCTGAAACCAAGTATATATATGTCTATAAAATTTGTTTGAAATCAGCATTGAACATCCACCCTATTAGAGTATTAAGCAATTTACATTCAAACAATATGCAGGAAAATTTTGCCACATGACTTGCAGGAGGGTGTATTGGAGGCTATAGCTATTCAAGCATTAGGCCAGGTACTTGTTGATCAATCTCTAGAATCTAGATTTATTAATGAAAGAAATTTAAGTCTTAGTCTATTTGTTTAATGATATAATTTTTTTAGTCAAATTATGCCAAATTAGTAGCATTTTATAGCTTGTCTTGATGACTTTTTAGGGAACTGAGATTCAGCTTGGTCTTGCTGTGGAGAGTCAGAAGGCAACTTTGTCTGTGAAGAGGAGATTGGCATGTGAACAGCTGATTTACTTCAGTCAGGTCTTTATTTTTTTTAATCCTTTGAATGTCTACTCATCACTACTATTTTAAAAGACTTACTGCAAGATTAAAACATTGATTTTTTAGTGGATAGAATTGATTTGACGAACAATTTCTAGCTTTTACATTATGAGAAATTGATTCTGAGTGTGGAGCCTATAAAACTATTTACATTTACAAATCAAAACTGATTTTAAGTTTGCTGCTTGATTCAAAATCAATTCTATCAAAATCTAAAATACAGTTATAATAACTTTATATCTGCAATCCATTTTTTCTAAACATAGTTAAGATCAAGAGCTTATTTAGTTGAATCTGGGGCTTATTTAGTTTAGAAGTGTTTCTGACTTTTATGAGCAGGCTTATCACTGCTTATCAGGATGTGACTTCAACCAAGGGCATGGAAAGAAGCATCTCAGGTTCATCAAATGGAAATTCCTTGAAGCCAAGGTTAGTAATGCTGTTCAGATTGGTTAAATAATATGAATGATCTTATCTCAGATCAATTTTTCTATAATGTTGGCAGGCTGCAGCTTACTACTACCATGGTCTGATCCTCGACAAGGGTAGCGAACCGAGCGGTCACATTGTCGCAGTGTCTTGTTTTCTTGCTGCAGAAGAACTTCTGGCAGAAAGCAAGAAGGCCTGCTTGAGCTTTAGTCTTGCAGCTCCAGTGACCAGGTTGGTTTAGATGTTTTGGTTTTGTCTTAAGATGTTTTTATAGCACATTACTGTATCTTACAATTAGGATATGTTGGATAAATACTTTAATTAAGCGTTCACACAGTAAGCATTTATTACACAAATACTTATATATAAACTAATTTTATAATAAAAATAAAAGATGATATAAAGTTACATTATTTTCCAATAAACTATAAGTTGTTTACAATAACTATCCTATAGAATTTATAAAATTAAATTGAAAATAGTTTATAGATACGTCGTTAACTATTTCTATAAAATTCTTCCTTATAGTTTCATAAATATTTAATTAATAAATAAACACAAATAAGTGAATCCAAAAAAACTTTTAAAATATTACTTTTACAATTACACCGGTTGAATTGGTCGTTACGCTTGTTCTAAAACAACTTTTATATATATATATATATATATATATATATATATATATATATATATATAATTATTTACTTAAAATAAAACATTAACCATATTGCTATTGCTATATCGGGATAAAACAACTATAATATTATACTGATGTATATATATAATTTTTGTGAAGGGTTCCTCCACTCTGGGGTGTTATGAAACTTCTAAATCAGAAAATTCCCGAAGTTGCATCAAGGAAGTACCAAATGTATGGATACCTTTTGGAGCAAGAAAAGTAAGAGGCTCTTTACTTTTTTTTCCAATTTTATGATTAGATGCTCTAACTAATAACATGTGTAGCACCGACATTTTAAATTAAAGACATGTGTAATGATTAATACATGTTATAATCAATAATATGACTTCTATATTTTTCAAATAATCATGGGTGTCAGTGTCAATGTGTTATATATAACTAAGTTATTTATTTCCTTGAAATATAATATGATTATGCCAAATTGAAATTTTGTTAATGATGCAGGGGTCTCGAAGCGTTGCCAGACCTACCTGAGTTTCAATTATCATTATGTCCAGATGACTATGAACTGCCTGAAATTGATCCAGCTTGGGATAGTAAAAACTGGGAAAGTTTAGGACAACCATTGAAAGAGCATCTTAGAGATAGTGATGATGATAATCCAACTGATAAATGCACTTAATGTGGTTTTTTTTTTTCTATGTGTAGTTTCATACTCTATTTGAAATGGAATATTAAACAAAAATGAATTTAAAAAAGTGTATATATTTGGTTCTAATACACTATTTTAAATCTATTTTTAGTTATTTCACTGTGATGGGAGTATCTCCTTGATTATAAGACTCTTATACAAGCAAATAATACCATAGAATTAATGTGGTCATTATTCAATACAATAGAAAGAGAAAAAGATTTAACAATTAAAACCAGACGATGCTTTTATATATGCGAGTGTTTTTTGTTGTTTAATTTTTCTAACTATATTAATTATTTATTTAGTAACATACTTTTTTTAAAAAGTAATAACATATATTGAATTATGTTATATATTTTTCTTAATATATAATAAATACTACAATAAAAATATAAATTAATTATTTTTCTTTAAGAATAATTTAGTAGAACCATTTAAATTACCAAAAAAATTTATACAACAATAATTTTATTTATTTATTTAATATAATCTTATTGATTTAATTCAACTTGTATTTAAACTAATTTAATTAATTTGATAAAATTATTGCGAATCATTTGGTTCAATTTATGTATCTCTAGATAAAATTTATAGTTCAAATATTTGAAATTTAAGTTAGAAAATCTATTTTATTATATTTTATTTTATAATTATAATAGTTAGTTTTATAATTTAATATTAATTTATAAAATATATTAAATATTTGTTTATCAATTTATAATTCAATACAGTGTCTCTTACAAAGCAACATTATTTCGTATTTTTGTAAAAAGAATGATTACATATTTTGGGGCGGTTGTGGCAGAAGCTCTATTGTAATTAATGAAATTCATTATTAGGATTTCTTCTTTTCAGTTAGAAAATGAAATCTCAGAAAAGTAGTCTGAGTTTCCTGCAAGTAATAGACTTAAATCACATTGTATTTGTATAAAGATGGGACGGCGTATTTGACAAATTATGAAAATATTTATAAAAAAAAAAAAAAATCAATCGCTTATTCTTATACATGATTTTTGACGAATGACGCAAAATGTATACAATTATATATAGAATTTGAAGAATGAACGTATGAGCCGTTCAAATTTAAAAAAAAAAAATTGTTATTTTAAAATTTAAACTTTAAATATTAAATCATTTCATCTTAATCTAACGCCTAAACAAATATTGTCTGCAAAATTCCATGTAGTGTTTATGGCATGAAATCTTGATATTAATCATATGACAGGATCAAGATCACTTGTTTAATTAATTGCAAGTGATTAGAGATATATTGATTAAAGCAATTTTTATTGGTAAATAAAAATTTTGCAATTTATTTGATAATAATCAAGAAAAATTATTTGCGGACATACATTTTAATATTAAACACAATAAAAATATATGATTTTCATTTATATATATTATTTGGACATAGTAAATCTTACACCGAATAAAATACGTTATAAATTAATATTTTTTGTTCGTTATCATCACAAAAATAAGTAAAATATTATTAAAAATTATATTATTTTGATGATCATACATTTAACTT
>JBBPBS010001064.1:1974632-1986867 GCA_037974835.1 Cicer judaicum | reverse complement strand
TAATAGACATGTGGATTATAATTTGTTCAACAAATATTGATGTATTCCTCCTAGAGATTTTGGAGTTTAATAAAAAAAAAAGTACAATTTTAATAATTACAGAATTTGATAAAATAAATTTTAGTTTATATAAACCTATCAATCTACATGATACATTGAGATATACACATACCAATTTACATGATATATGTCATTCGGTTAAGTTAATTCTTGTAACAAGAAAATATGAACATGCCACATTCACATATTAGACTCAAATATACATTTATTTATGCAACAATAACTCAACAATCATAATTTTACTCCACCGATTATATAATCTAAAATTATAACACCATACACCACGTTATTGTACACACAAAACCACAATTGTTATTTGACTTATATATTTTCGTCTTCAGAGTCTTCTCACTATTGATACTCATTAACTTTTTTTAATTATCTTTAATATTTTTTTCTTATAAAATTTATCTATCTTCTTATTTTAATCAAATTCATATATATTCTCCAAATAACTATAAATAAAAATTTTATATTCATCAACACAATCATATTTATATTAGACAAATATTTGATTCCCGATACAAAGAGAAAACTAATTTAATAATTTAATAGAGTAATGATTAATCAATTAGAAATTTAATTTAATAATTTTAAATATTTAAATATAAAATTTTTGTTAATTTATGAAATATTTAAATATAAATATTTTAAATATTTAAATATAAAATTTTTGTTAAATTTTTTTTATTTATGAAATATATTAAATATTTATTTATTTATTAATTTATAATTCAGGGGAATATTTAATTAATATTTTTATAAACCAACCTAATATTTAATTAATATTTTTATAAGCGAAGATGAAATCTCAACCTCGTTACATTATAGGTTATCGTAAAAATTCAAATAGAAAAGGAAATATGTAGCCTGAGTTTTCTATAATATGAGTATTGTATCAGTGAAACGTCAGATCACCTCATTGTATATAGTTATAACAGATACAGTTAAGAATTTGTTCGAACTTTAAACTATACACAACTGTGCAGTCGGTTACAAAAAAAACTGCAAACCCCTAGTTTCAGTGATCTAATACCCTTTTCTTTTAGTGATATTTTCTTTTCGTTCAAGGTATTAGAATAAATTATTGAGATTTTATTACATAAAATCTTAATGTTAATTAGACGATAACATCAAAATCATCTCTTTGCAAATAATTTATTTGAATAAAATAGATACATTATTAAAAAAACAATTTTTATTGGTAGATATGCAATTTATTTGATTATAATCCACAAAAATTATTTTTGGACATACATTTTAATGTTAAACACAATATAATTATATAGTTTTGATTATTTATATGTATTATTTGAACTTAAAGTTAGATATCATTTATACCATATAAAATACACTGTTTTGGCTCTAGATAATCAATAGTTTTAGTTCTATGAAAAATTCAATTAATCGGTTTTTAATAATATTCATTAATTATTATACATTTAATGTGTAAATATACATTTCATTTGACTATATATTTATGTAAATAGTTATCCAAATGTTTTAAGAACTAAATTGTGATTTAATTAGATATATTTATAGAAAAGAATTATACTCATATAAACATCCTAATTAAAGTGAAACAAGAAAAATCCAATAGGTTGAATTATGTTTTGAAACTTTTCTGGTTTCATAACACTTTTTTAAGTGTGACTTGTCGTAATCAACAGCTATCCATATGTGCATACCAATTTTACCCCTTATGATAATGGATAAAAAAAAATAAAAATTTGATGAAGATATAAGTAAAGGATAAACATAGATTTATAAATTCTTTGTGAATCATAGATAGATTCACAAAGGATAAACATAGATTCTTAGCACCCATATGTTGTGAACCTGATTTATAGCGTGTGAATCTATTCATAAAGTCTGAAATATTCAAATATCTTTCTATTATATATTTTGGGTTTAGGGTTAAGTTTACAATTTGTGCCTAAGCTATAATCCATCATCTACTTGTTGTCTGTCCCAAATCTCCACAAAATAAGTGTTGTTACAAATTGAATAGACGATATTCTATAAAATCAATGGTTGTGATAGCAACTGTTTTAAGGATATTTGTTAACGAAATTAAAATTTTTAAAAATTAACAAATACAATTTTCAATTCATATTTAATATAAAATTTATATTTTTTAATTTTATAACAAGTGTTTAAATAGCATAGTTGTTTCGCATGAAAACATTTTTTGTCATTTGACCATTACAAGATATATAATAATTTGTAAACTTAACAAAATATAATTAATATTTTGAGTCCTCGAAATTTTGAAATCCTATAAGACGGTTGAGTCCATACTATAAATTGATTCTCTATTGATTATATTTCTATCTGACCTAATAATTAATAACTTAGACTTTAGATTTTTTACAACTCTACACAAAATGTAGCAGCTGCAACAGTGTTGGATCAGAGACAAATAAATTTTAACTTGATCAAATAGTAATGCAACTGCTAGAATATGTGCAGTACTGCAGAGATACCATTTGCAAGAACTCCACAAATATAGTTTTTAGAGGGATCATTACTCTCATTTAACCTTGCACTCATATCTACTTAACAAGTAAGAATGGGTCCACATGCATCCATGAAAAAAGCATATTCAAGTCCATATATAGGAGGTAAGTCACAATCAAAGCATAATTATGATTAAAAAAAAGAAGTATACATATATATTCCGAAGGTAGTTGTGTGCTGTACTAGCATTTTGTTGGTCACTAAACCATAACACCAAACCGAAAGAAAAAAAAAAAAAAGTTATAGCTACTACAAATATAGATTCATAGAAACGACACAAGAGATACATGAAAGTGGTTACAGCAATTGGAGACTATTGATGACGATCCATGTGAATGCGAATAATTGATAGGAGAAAATTTATATTGTACACTTGTAGGCTATTAAAATTGTGAGTCCCAAATTTGCAAAGAATGCCAAATATGAAAGCAAAAGTGAAACCAAATTTGTATTGCAGAACTTTCGCACATGGTCACATATTGGGACCCACCCTGCGTGTTTCTCACCAAACTGTCCCACGTATCCAACGGCTGTGGCTGCTGCACATCCAGCTATCAGCAACACCGTCATCACCTGAATATTTTTACCAATTTTTTTATCGTACTAACGTGCCAAAAATAGAAATTATAAACTATATTTTTTTTTAGATTTTTGAAGTAAATTGTTCAAATAGAGATTAGATGAAATTTTAATTAACCGATATATCTTTTCAAAAATAATAAAAATAATTTCTTGATATTTTTATTATTTATACAAATATAAATAATTATTATTTCAAGAATTTCTTATTTTCTTAATTAACAAGTAAAATTAACATATATTTTAAGAAACATAAACATGTATTAATAAATAAAATTAATATATATCTTTTAAGAAATAAAAACATGTATGTTTACTCAAAATAAACAACAACCTCTAATATTACAGGATAGAAAAAAAATTATTTTAGTTTTAGAGATTAGATTATTCACACATAATTTTTCCTATAAAAAAATATTTGTTTTAATGATTCTTAATATCTGTTGAATTTCAGTCAAAAAATATATATGTTCAATAATTCATACCGATCTCTGGTCAATATCCCTTTACTTGATTTGAAATAGATAAATAACTAAATATGTCATTGTTATCATATATATATTATTAAATCCTATATGATGAACAATGATATCGATTTTGGTTTACATTAAATAATCATTTGGGTTGTTGAGAATATCAAACAGTGTAATTGTAGTATCAGAATGTATTGAATTATAAAAAAATTAGTTAGTTTGGTCATGAAACTGTGATCTCTTTATCAATTGAATTTATAATTACATGACACACTTGACGTTAGTTTGGTCATGAAACTGTGATCTCTTTATCAATTGAATTTATAATTACATGACACACTGTCAAGTATGTTATTGAAGTTTCATATATTCAAATCAAGATCTAATAACATTACCCCCACATAACTTCTTATCATCGGATTACCCCACATATTTATGAACCTGAAAATGACTCTCTACTTATTTTGGTTAACGACTTCAGCTCTAGGCAACCGAAAATTGACTTCAAAATTAAAATGAATTGTTTTAAAAAGGTCACAAATCAATGAAAAAAATATTCTTACACAGTAAATAAAAAGCAATTTACCGACAAAATTTATTTTTAGACTTATATATTATCTTCAGTATTAAGTAGTAAAAAGAAATGAATTAAACTTTACCAAATCAAACAAAAATAGGAAGAAATAGTATTCTTTTCGTCGTGGTGTTTGTTGCTTCATCAGAAGGTTGATTAACAGTATCAGCAAAGACACGAAACAGACCACACCATTTGCAGCAACAAAAAATCTATTGACAAAGGAAAAATAAATATTTAAGAAATTAATCAAATACTATAAAAAAAAATTAAAAAAAAAAATCCCCCCTTTGTAAAAAATAAAATATACCCTTTATTTTAAAATATGAAAATGGAAAATGGGTTGTGTTGAAAATTGAGACTTACTTGAAAGATGACATGTAATAAAAGTGAGCTTCGAACGCAATAGTGAACAGCATAACGGTTTGGTTGTTGGTGACTGTGACGACAATTGCAGCTGCGGTTAGAACAATGACTAGGATTCTGAGGATGTTTTGAACCATCAAGAAAGTCCTGTGATTTTTTTGTGAGGATGAGGTTGTTGTGGGTGAAGATTTTGGTTCCATCATGAAGGAATCTTTTGCATCAGCCATAGTTTAGATTAGGGAAGAAAAATAGGAAGAAGCTAAATTTTGGGGTAAAGAGTGAATAGCTTTGCTAACTTTTATAGAGGAAAAGTTAAGTGAGTAAGACAAAAGGAAAGAGAGTGAAACTTAGAAGGAACATAGGAAGAAATTTGAATACAGAAACATTGTTGAATGTTGGTGTAAGTGCATTTATGAAAATAAGTGGGGAATGAGAGAAAAAAGTGAGGAATTTGTGGGAAAAATTTAAAAGCAATTGGATAAAGTTGAAAATTTTGTAGTAATAAAATAAAAGGTAAAATATTTTCTTCTGTCTTCAAATTTAGTTTTAGATAAGGATTCATATTTTTTTATTTAATTTTAAATTACGATTTTATTTTTTATGTCTTTAAATGTCAATTATATTAATTTTTTATTTTACAGAAACTCATAAAATTTAGAAAAATTTATATATTCTTCAAATTCATAACTCAAATCTTCAAATACATTTATATATTCATCTCCAACAACATCAAATTCATTAAATAAATAAGTTTTACTTTAAGATTTGATCTTCAAATTATCGAGACAATTACTTCTTCTACTTTCTATCATTCTCTAAATCAAATCTCTAACCAAAATTTTAAAATATGAGTTCTTTATTTGATAGATTTGATATTGTTGTTGTTCGAGATGAAAATATGAGTTTATTTAAAGATTTGAATTATAGATTTTGTCGAAGACAATTATTAATTTTCTAAAAAAAAATACTATGAATTTAATAAAAGGTTTTTGAAAACAACATGTTCATGTGAATTGGGTTTTTTTTGTATTTTTATTTATGAAAATATATTGTGAGGAAAACTGTATGCTCATTAAGGATCTTTAAGGGCTTTAATGGGTTCTGACTTGTGAGTATAAAATATGAAGAGATAAGGATCTCACAACGATTTTAGTTAAAATAAAATAAAACTAAATTAATTAGATATGATATAAAGAATAGATAAAAAAAAATCTAATCTTTTTTCTATGTTTGGTTGGATTAACAGGTAAAAAGAGAGAGAGTTTTTTCAAAAGACATAAATGGAGGGGAAAATGTAAAGTGAGAAAAATAAATCTTTCCATAGTTCTAAGTTGAAATTATTTTTAACTCCCTTCCAACTTCAATCTCTCCTTTCAATTAACAAATTACAAGGATGTTCTTGCTCCTTAAATCTTCATACATAGGTTAATTAGTCTCCCCTATTTTGCAACGGAGTTAAATACAACACAAATAGAGTTATTATTGAATTTTCGGGTCATTTATGTAGGACTAATTTGTTTAGAGACTTGAATAAAGCAATTATTTATTTTTGATGAAATTTTTTAAAATCATGGCTATAAAAACCACTTATGAGCACGATATACTATTATTTACTAAAGTGTGATTTTAAAATAGTGATAGATGCATTTATTTGGTTACAAGCCTTAGAAGCTTCGAATAGGTGAAGGATTTTTCTTTTTTTTCATCAAATGCATTTCATAGTTATTGACATCGATAAGAAAGATAATAGTTTTTCATATATATTAACTACTTATATTATTAGGGATCATAAAATTAATAGTGGGATCTTATTTCAAATTTTATAAGAGAATATACTTTATAAATTAATGTATATTTATGTAGTTAGTTTCTTTTTAATATTCTTTTTACTATGTGAATATTTGTGTATGTCATGTATGATATTTTTTGCTATTTTAATAATATATTTTGGTGTGTTATATACGGTACTTAAAGTTCTAATATAGTTATAATTTTTTTTGATTGTGATATTTTTGTATTCTATTAATCTTTATTTAACAAATTTAAAGTGTTATAAATATTTCATAAATTTCAAAGTTGTGTACTCCATCATTCAATGATCGATTTCCGTCCAATTGTTCCATAAATTTATGCGTAGACTTTCAACTTTTAAAGGAAACAAAGTATCTATAAATTTGATCATTTTTATCATACAATGTCAATGAAGTGTTACAAAAAGGAAAAATCTATAGTGGATGTTGTTTGAATCATGAAACTACAATTAGGTCAATCCATTTAAGATGAAATTTACTTACTATAATATTTCTATTAAGTATTGTTTTTGTTGAAGGATATGCAATTTTAAATTTATTTTCATCTTGCATTTTATGAAAGTGTTTTAGGGATTACTCGCAAGTAATCTGAAACATTAAAAAGAAACTATTAAAATATTTTAAATGTTATAAAATTAGTTAAAGTGTTCAAATAGAAATTACAAGATATAAGAAATTTCAGTTGAAATTCTTAACTCAACGATATTTTATTAATTTGTGAACATTTATAGTAATTTCCAATATGGATATATCTTTCAAATAAAAAAATTATACCGCAAAATTTTCTAATTTACGTTATTTTCAAGTTCTTTTTTCAATCAAGTAATGGATCACTAACTCCAAACAATAGAAAATCTTTTTACATAAGTTAATAATGTATTTTTTGTGTATAATTTGTTTATATCTAAGAAATTATTTTTCTATATTTAATAAGGAGAGGTTGAATTGATTAACTCAATTTTATACTTCTAAATTTTCTCCAATTGAACTATTGACATAGATTGTAAATTATTTCTTAGATGTAAATTATTTTTGTGAATTTCTTGAATGTAAGTTATGACTCTTAATGGAGACCAAAAAATTGTTGTGCATCTACTATGAATGGGTAGTTTTTGTTTGGATAAGAAAAAAAGTAAAAGAAAATTAATATTAAATGAATGAAAGTGACCAGAAAAAGAGTATAAAGTGATATAACTTTTTAGTTGATCTGGTAGAAAAAAAAAATGTTTTGTAAATCTAAAAAATGTTTCAATGTGAAAATTGAGATTTTTTAAACGATTAAAGCTAGTAATTAATTGTTATAGTAATTTTTTTGTTTACTCGAATTTGAATTCAAATAGTTCACTTTCAAACAAATGTAAAAATGAGTATATTATAACAATTTAATAATTACATAAATCTAAGAAATTAATTATCATCTTTAAATTAAATTTATAAAATTTATATTAATTTAAAAAAAATCATATATTTGTCACATTTATAGCTTAAATTTTAAAATAAATTTATATTTTTATCTTTAATAACAACAACATTAAATAAATAACTCAACACTTTAAGATTTGATCTCTAAATCATCGTAAAAAAAAAATTATTCTTTTTATCATTCTCTAAATTAAATCTCTAAAGATGTTAGTTCTATAGTTTATGGATTTAATGTTGTTGTTGTAAATAAAAATATAATTTATTTAAATATTTAAATTATGAATTTAATGAAATTCAAATTTTTTTATATAATTAATTTTTATATTTTATTTAAAGATATAAAAGTTATGAATTTTTGTTAATATATATATATATATATATATATATATATATATTTTGTTATTTAAAAATAAGTAAACGATAGATTCAAGAGGAAGAGTGTAATGGATGATGCGACAGCAACAGGGACATTGCTGACTTTTACTCATACAAAAGGCTCTCGTTCGGACTTTCTTTCTGATTTGGGCAGAAGCCTATTTTCGTGTACGGTGCACCGAATGCAATATTTCCTTCGTCTTTTGTAAAGAAACCAAACGGTGGAAGCCTTCATATTCCAGAACCTTTCACTTCCTCCCACTTTTCATGAGTTCCAAATAATGCATGCGTAAATCATTATTTACTTGCTTATATACTCACTATTATCTATTACTCTTCAAGCTCCAGTATATTCCTTTCAAAGATTTTTAAGGTTAATTTCGTTCTAATATTAAAGATCAGATTATTAATTAAAAAAAAATTGTAATTTTAATAATTTTAATGATACACGGAACACATCAATCTACATAATTGGATTGTCAATTTACACGATGGATTTCATTTTATTAGATTAATTCATATAAAAAGAAAAAATGTATAGATAACATGTAATTTTTACATATTAAATTCAAATACACATTTTGAAAAAACAACAATTCTATTTATAAAAATAATTTTTTTTCACAAAATACAACAGTTATATAACAAAAAAAATTCAATCAGATACACTAAAATATTTATATTAATTAGTATATCTATTAATATTTATGTCATGTCACAAAATTAATCACTATATCAAAACTACACAAATCACCATTATTCATTTATATAATTTATGTAATTTTGATAGAAAATGAGAATCAAGAGAAATGTCTTATAAAACTACAAAAGTAATTTCATATTTTATAAACATTGAAAATAGGATGAAAATATAACATGAAGATAATAAGGGTTGTACAGGTGAAAATTTGTGATTGTCGTAATATAATGTAACGAAATAGTTCAGAAAAAAAAGGTGAATGATGTAATGTAATATAACGAAATAGATCATAGAGAAGATAAATGATGTAATATAATATATAGATTATGAATGATGATGAAACATGCTACAAATCTGAATGACAATGGAATGACGCAGAATGAGCCGATTTTAATGACACATGTTAATTAAGTGATACTTTCACATGCAAATTTCAATTTCTAACAAAATAAATACAATAAACAAAAATATTTTGTAATTAATAATATTTAAAATAAAAAAATAAAAGTAAAATATAAAAGTAATTAATAATATTTAAAAAGAAATAAAAAAAAATTGGATCAACATAATTTTCTTTTAACCCATAAGCTGGATTCGAACATAGATAGTAGATTTTAGAGTGCATGCTCATTTACTTGTTAGCATAGGTTTAAATTGCTATCTTATTAATTTCAACTACTGTAGTGGTTAGAAATCCACATTCCCACGTCTGTTAATAGTTTCTTTCGAGTGATGGTTCCGTTACTGTTCAAGTTTGTGTACCTATGAAACGCAGCCCGAGAGAGTACCGAAAGCTCGCTTCAAGCCTCCCCAAAAAATAATTATTTATTTTAATTTTTATACAAAAACTTAATAATATATTATAAAAACTCTTTAAACTTCCTACAACAATACACATAACTAAAAAAAGACCTCTAATTTTTTTTTAGCATAATTATAATTAAATATTTTAATTTCTAATTTTTGGCTTGATATTTATGTTGATTGTAATCAATTGAAATCATATAATGATACAACTATTTATGATTAAGAAGATAGTGCATAGTTTGAATTATATTAAATGTATTAATTTTTATTAAAAATTAAGATATTAAAGACATTGTTTTTCACTATATCAATTACTCCGTTTTAGAATAGATTTAAATAATTTAAATTATATGAAGATATTTTTTATTTTCTATTTAATATTGAGAAATTAAATTTATTTGACTAATGAAAAATTAAATTAAAATTGCATTAAACTTAATCGTTCTTTAGAAGATAAGAACAAATTAGTAATTGATGATTAGATTTATTTCTTAAAATTCTAAGAGAGATAATATAAGTAGAAAATGACACACCAATTAACATATTTAGTTATATAACAAAGTTAGATTATTTTTCAAATATATGTATTGCTTATAGAATAAGGTTAACAATTGATGTAAATGTTGCTTCGGTAGAAAAAAACTTTTTGAAACTCAAATTAATTAAATCTATCTAAGACCAACTATATTACAAGAAAGAATAAATAAATTGACTTTATTTATTGAAATTTTTTTGTTAAATGAAATCGATTATAATAATTTGATAAATGATTTTGTATAAAAAAATACAAAAAATCAATTTTAAATAAAATATTAATAATTTATTCATTAACATTGAAAATATTCCATCTCATAATTTTATTTTATGCCTCATAACATGTTTGATGATCTTGTTCAAATAGAATGATGACATTAGTTTTATGGAAGAAATGACGCATGAAGAGTTTCAAATGTTGTTGTATTTAACATATTCAGACAACTCAAACTTTTGGTTAACTCTCGTTAAAATTCAACTCTCCATTTATTAGTGAATTGATACCAACATGTAAGTCAAGGAGAATTCACTCTCAAATGTCAATTAGAGAAACTTAATTTTACTTACTTCTTCAAAGTGATTGAATGAAAATAAATGGAGACATCGATCTTGTTTATACTCCATCATTGAAGTTTGACATTGCATAAATTTTGTCAATATTTAAAGTTAATTTATCGTTGAAATTGTAACAATGTCAGTCTCACTTTTTGAGGTCAATTTATATTTACAATTATAATAATATCGTATTAAATATTTTGGATACTCTATTTTAATTTAAACTGAGTAACTAATAAAAACAAGTATATTATAATAAAAAAAATTAATTCTTATAAATTTCAAAATTTTATTTAGTCCTTATAAAAAAAATCTCTTTTTAGTCCTAATTATTTTTTAGTTTATATATTAAAATAATTATGTAAAAAATTAATACTTTTAATCCTCAAAAGAGTATTTATAAAATTAAAATAGAAACTAAAGGTACATATTTTTTTAGAGACTAAACTTAAAAGTTTATAGACTAAAAATTTATTTAACTTAAAAAAAGAATTTAACTTTTATTTATTATATTATAAAAAAAAATTTAAAACGCCCAACAATTCTAGATCATGTGCCGCAGATGTAAAGACAAATAGACAACTCAAAATAGTAGTTGTAATTAATCACATCAATATAAATATGATTTAATAAAAATAAATTATCAAGTAAAGTGATTTAGAGTCCATAAAAGAGTGTTGCATTGGAGAGACTAATCTTAATCAGAATCATTTATAATTTTGTTTTAATTTATGCAAAACATATTTTTCGGTAACTTACTTATATGCATAAGGTATTTTCACTTTACTTGTTGTTGTTGTATATTTGCAATCATTTTCATTCATCCAACACGCGTCGCATTGTTTTGCACACAACAAATGGGCAATTCTTGATTGTATGAACCAGTTTCAAGTAATTGTTTTTAACTAAAATTATGTTTTTTCTATTGAAGTAAGCATCCCGTTTTTGACATTGGTCCCTTTTGTTATTTGACTAAATATTTAATTTGATAGTTAATTGAAATAAAATATTAAATTTTTTCTTCGCATTATTAATATTTTAAAATAATTGTTCGAATTACAAAATATATTAATCAAATTGGTAGGTGTATATATGAATATGTTATTAAATACATCTTTAATTTTATTTATTTTTGTTTTAAGAATATCTAACAATATCAATGAACTCGAAGATTGACATCTCCAACCATCTAAAGTCATTTTTTTTTTATCAAAAATCAATTTTTAAGTTATTTTATTTTTTATTTAAATAAATGATTTTTACATAGATTTATTTGTTTTTTGTATTTTATTTATAATTTTGTCTTATTGGTTTGTTAGTGGTTGTTATAATAGGGAATATTAAACATTTTTTACGATAAAATGTAAAATTTTAGTACAGTGATTTTAAACAAAGAAATTATGTTATTTTCTTGTGAAATGGTCTTTTCTAAAAATGCAAAACTCAATAAATAATTTTT
>JBBPBS010001064.1:1955129-1974205 GCA_037974835.1 Cicer judaicum | reverse complement strand
AGAAAAACTTACTTAAAATTAATAAAAATTATTTCAAGTTCATTGATTATTTATTAAAAAGAGTAAGTTTTAATATTCAATAACTTAATTAGATATAATTATTAGAGATTTTTATATAATAAAAATAATATGTTTTGTCAAAATGAATATCTCTCCAAAATATTTTTTATAAAAATCTTTTTAAAATGATTTTAAAAAAAATTTATCATCCAAAAAAATATTAAAATTTTAAACCGATTTTTTATGTAAATTTTATTTTAAAATTAGTTAAAAATATAAGACTATAATCATTATTTAAAAAAAAAACATAAAAATCAAACCCATAATATTGATTGCGTGAAAAAAAAAAACAATTTATTGTGTTTTATCACAAAAGAAAAAGAAAAAAAACTGTATCCACAATAGAATACATAAGAGTAGTGACCGGGCACACGGATCCGGATGAATCTACGTCACCCAACAATTGCAATTGCATATCATCATTAAGTGTGATTCTATTCTATTCTAATACTAATTAGTCAACAATCAACATGTATCTTATTTCCTTATCCAAGTTGTCATTTTGTTAATTAATGATCGACTTCCATAACATTTTATTATAATTGCTACTCAACATTAATAAGCTACCATATGTCATGGTTGTCGCTGGAACTTGTTTCTTCCTAGATATTTTCTCCCCACTTTCCACCGTAAAGCCACCTTATCAAGTAAATGTTATTAGATAATCAAAATGTTCTATTTGGTAATTTTAAATAATCAATTTATTAATTTATTTATTTTTGTTGGATTCAATGATATTTGTTAACAGAAACTTGTGAGATTAAAAATTGGTTCAAATGTGTAAAGATGTTATATTTTTCAATGATAAAAGAGTAATTTGATCTGAAAAAGACAAGATTTCTAATATACTTTTGTTAAAAATTAGACTTAGTTAAATGATATCTAATACATTTTTGTTAAAATAGAAAATGTCATTTACAAATAATTCAATAAAACTTAAATACAATTTCTATTTTATGTTTTTGGAGATTTTGTCATTCTACTTTCAAATTACGAATTTGATCACTCAATTTTTAAAATATCTTACATTTCAAATATACATTTAACCGATTTAATTATTTATTTATTAGTTGACTAGTGAAATACTTACGTGACAATTTAACGGATAATATAAAAATAAATCATTAGTGAGAGGATGTTATATATACTAATCTCGAATTCAGGGTTGAATTTGGTCCTAAACCCAGATTCTAAGATAGTATCAAGTCTATCCTAGACCAATTGGGTCACCTGGGTTAAGCTTCCAATGTCCAGTGCAAGGAGTCCCAAATTGGATAATGATATGCCATAATAGGGGTAATAAGTGGTGGACATCTCTCACTTTATAAATTGGTTTTGTGGTGTTGAGTTAAATCCAACCCAAATTCTAAAACCACATAAAGTCACATTTTCCCCTCTATATATCTTTGTGAAAATGTATCTGGCACTATGAAGAATCTGTCTGTGGTAATATTCACCTTTTATACCAACGTTAGAGATTAGTAACAGATAACACAATGTATGCAAATTCTATATTTGAATTTCTGCGGATGTCTTGAAACTATAATTGAATATCACAACACCACATCACATTGTTAATTTCAGGTTGTGATTGCTTACGATGACTTAGTGAAGATTCCTTACTTTAGGTCTGAAATAAAAAGCCTTACAAATGAGACTATACAGTGGAGGTATCTAAAATTTCTTTTTGTTGATTTATATTAAAAACAACACTTTGAATATATATTTCGATTTACCTTCTTTTCCATATTTTATATCTGTGATATATACATAATGCATTATTTTATGTCTCTTATTATACATTGTGAAACTAGGCCTGGTGTTGGTGGTGAGGTGGCAAATCAACAAGTTCATTTGGGTTCTACTTTTATTTTGGAAAACCAATTGAAATGGAAGGTGTGTCCAATGCACATTTCAAAACTTGGAATAGCCATCAAAATGTTGTGGTAAAATTTGAGATATTGTTTGACAGGTAGGGAACAGGAACTTAAGGACAGGGAGAAATTAAACCACAAAGCGACCCCTACAGAAGTATACTGTCTATGTTATTATACCAAGCCACACATCGTTTTACATATGATATTCCAACATTTGAAATTTGACTGTTCTGTACAAAAAATGTTAATTTTCTTATCCACCCAGAAAATTACTTAGATTATAAAGGCAAAATCGTGTAATTTGTCCAATAGTTTCAGGCATTTATTTTTTGCCAGAATTAAAGGAATGATAGCTCATAGAAGGTTGGAACATTGTGTAAGTTTTCCTAGATAAAATAAAGCAAAAATTACATTACCGTGTTTTTTAACATTTAAGTTATTTATCTCTTATTTCTCCCTTTCAAATTCTCTATTTTTTAAAATGTCTATAAAATTATTCATTATATTTTTTTTTATCTCGCTTAGACTCTTTATCTTTTAACATGTTAATAAAATTATCTTTTAAAAACGTTGATAGTCATTATTAAAAATATTGATTGACAAATTCATATAAGATTATTGTTAATAAAAAATAAGAAACCTAAATTTAGAAATTTCTTTGCCAAACTTTAGAAAATGTTATCAATTTCACTTAAAAATATGTTGAAAGAAATTTCTAATTAGTAAAAACTTAAAATAGTAAAATTAATTGATATATTATTTTACTGATTAGATAATTAAACACTACCAATATCAAATATAAAAACCATTCAAATGGTGCTATATATTGTAAAAAAGAAAACAATGTTTTTATCTATAAGGCTCATAGTATCCATCTTTAACCTTTTCTTCATGAAGTTTTGTATTTGTTAGATTGGCTCTAGTGGATTTGTGATGTCAACTATATTTATCGCGGGACAAATTTGCAAACTTAGGCCATAGTGGAGATAGCATTTTGGAGTTGTTTCATTCTCCTATCACTCTATTGCTTCTTTTAAATCACGATGTTTTTTTTAATTATATTCTTGAGTATCTTTTGTGCCTAAATACAAAGGTTAATTTTTGAATTAAGTAAGACAACAATGATCAAACTCTCGTTAGATTAATCCCTCCAGAGAGATTATTTCCTCCTTATATTATGTAGTTAGTAGGTCTTTTATCTTTTATTTAAAATTCATTTTAATCTTTATTTTGGTTATTTATGGTGTATTTTAATATTTATCACAATCACAACAAAAATTATAACAATATTTAGTCATTAAAATTCATTCTAACAATTGTCAATATATATCGAAAATAGTCTCTTTTTTTTAAAAAAAACATCCATTGAACCCAATAACAAGTTTGTACTTGAAAAACTCTTTTTACATGTATTAAAAGATATATAAACTCTTTAAAACTAATGACATTTATTAAATTTTATTATATTTTAATTCTATATTTATTAAAATTGTACACTTAATTTTATAACTAATTAAATATTTAATCTCGATAATTTATAATCATAAGGATACAATTATTTAAAAAGTTATAATACAAATGACTAAAATACACCATTTATATTTAAACTACTCTTTATTTCACTCAAACTATTATATTTTTACATTCACTTTTTTTCAATCATTATCACTTAGAATCAATATAGATCAATATGGTTTTGGAAGAGATTTATGTAGTAGGATTTAGAAGATAATCCAATCCTAATAAAAAAATAAATAAATATCAGATGTCCCGCTTTTTTAAGAGTTGACAATTATTGATAAAAAAAGTTGACAACCTATGATTTTTTAACTCATTTTATTATTATTATTATTATTATTATTATTATTAATTTTATATATATAAAAACATTAGAAGATTACTTTTGTTAAATAATTTGTATAAAAAAAGTTGTGTTAGAAAAACAAAACAAAGTACAGGAACCCATTAGGCCACGCATAACAAACAGTGGTAGACATTGGACACACGCACCCCGAAGACTCCCACACCAACCACATTCCTCTCTCTCATTTTCTTTTGTTCATTCACTAGTTTCATTTTTCTACTTACTTGATTATTCAAAAAATTATCATCATCTCTTTATATATGTACGAAATTCTCATTTGTTTTTTGTAAGAAGATTCTCATTTTATTAATCATTGAATCATCCCAAAACATTTATTGCACACAACCTTTATATATCCGCTTCGCCTTTTCTATCTTTCTACCTGCTTCCAACACATTTCAGATTCCACTCTCCCTCACCCGCCGCAACCTACATACATCTATGGCGCCTGCCGGAGCTTGTTCTTTTCCCGCTGTTTCCTCCCCGCTCTTCCGCCGTGAGCCGCCACCGCTTCATGGGAAACTCAATCCTTGCCGGATTACGAGCTTCGCACCGCGCTTCGCCATGTCCGTCGACCGAGTTTCGGCGACATTCGTGGCAGCAGAGAAAGAAATCACGGCGGAGACGAAACGAGAAGAAGGAATTGGTATGGCGGAGACAGCGAAGGTCTGGGAAGAAAAGGAGAAGAAGCAGCGACGGAGCGGTTGGAAGGAATACTTGGAGCAAGCGAAGGAGTTGATCGAAGCGGACGGTGGACCGGCGCGGTGGTTTTCGCCGTTGGAGTGCGGTTCGCGTTTGGTCAATTCTCCTCTTATGCTCTTCTTGCCGGGTCAGTTCTCTTTACCATTTAATTAATTAATAATTGCAAATTAATGGGATATTTTTTCTACTTTGAGTCCCGATTTCAATTTCTTGGTTTACATTTTTTCTAGTTTTTTGTTGTTGACCTCGTGACCAATGACCAAGCGTAAACGGCATTGTAACTCTGACTTTATTTTTTGTATACATATTCCAATTTTAGAGAATTCTTTTTTCCATTCTGAGATACATTCTATGTCTTTTTTTTTTGTCGCAGGTATAATAATACCTTTAAGACATAATGTCTAATTTGTTAATATCAGTGTTATTTTCTATTTAAAAGAAAAATACCATGTCATTTTATATTATTATTTTTTTTTGGTCAGTTATATTATTTCCTAGTTCTTGATTAATTTTTTACTCGTTTGAACGACTATTTCTACTTTAAACCAATCAGTTTAGCTATTAATTTTCAAAAACCAGTTTGTAACGGAGTGAATCTGATTTGGTGAATGTCACTGACGCATGGTATGCAAAGTGACATTCATTGCATGGGGTCCATCCATGGTGGAAACTAATTTAAGCTCAGACGCCAATTTCGTTGATTTTCTTCAACTATCAATATCAATATAATAGAAATACTACCCAAAAATCAATATTATCTTTCTCATAAGAATATAAAGAATAAAAATTATGATTTTATTTATTAAACAAAATGATTTTTTTAGTTCAGAATTAAAAAACAACAATTTCCTTAATAAAATACAAATGACATATTTGTAAAAAAAAAATAGATAGTAATGGGCACGTAATGAAAACAATATTAGTACATAGTCTTTTTTAACTATTGCATCTACAAAAAACACCGGTACAAATATTTTTCAGATAAATAAATATAAAAAATCTCAAATAAATATTTATTATTAATATATATAAAAAAGTACATAAATAAATATAAAACATTATCAGATTAATATTTATTGTTAATAAATAAAAAAATAAATATTTATTGTAAAATAATAAGAGAAACAATTATGAAATATATTAAAAAAATAAGCAGAACAAATATTTGTCTTTGATAAATATTATAAAAATACAGAATAAATATTTATAAATGATGTATAAAAAATAAAAAATAAATAATTTTAAGTGAAATATAAAAAAAGTATTTAATAAATATTTTTGGTGATATATATATATAATATGAGACAAATGTTTAACATTGTTAATATTAAAAAATAATGTGATAAATATTTTTTCATTAACACTTAAAAAAACCAAACAAATATGTATAATTGTCCAAAATGCAAGACGCATGTTTATTTTTAATATATGAAATAAGATTTTTTTTAATTTAAAATTGAACGCCTAATATTAACAACGCGTCGCACGCGAAAATAGTGGTTTCGGCTTGGGTTTGTTGGTAGGTAAAGAAAAATACTTTCCATTGAAAATAATCGAACATAAGTGGGAGTGGCGGTTATTGCGCTTGCTCAGATCCGATCAAGGTGACTTCAGAAGATAAGTAAAATAACAAATCAAGGGCCCTACACAATATGTGAAAGGATTTTCTTTTATCAACATGAAGACGAACTCACACAAAATTCGTCGAATCATTCAGTATTGAATTTGTTTTGTATTTTTTTGAATAATTTAATTTTTTTTTTAGAGAAGTTACATTACACGGTTATGAAGATATTAATATCGAATGCATCTTAGCTTTCAAAACAGAAACAAATGTAAATTAGTTTTTTGACTTATTGTGACTATATAAAATAACTGTAATAAAAATCATCGTATAATTGCAAATATATGGAAATAAAAATGTAGACTTAATTAAGTTCATATCTAGTTTTAATATGTAGTTATTTTATTAATTTTCATTGTAAGAATAGAGTTAAATGATTATATGTTATTATAAATAGTTTTACTGGCCGTCAATATAAATAATTGATTAAATAGTTATTTAATGATTACAATTATAATTATATAAAAATATTATAAAATCAAGAATTTTTATTCACCGCCGTATAAAATTATTCTTTTTCTAAAAAAAAAAATTTATGTTAGCATTAATTCTTATACACTGCATTATTCTTTTTCTCAAAAATGTACGAAAGGTTACTTTTGGTCATCATTATTTTTACATTGATCCGTGTATTGTCAAGTTAAATTAGCATTGAGTGAAAAAAAAAGTTATGTTAGCATTAGTCCTTATATAATCCTTATTCCAAGTACTAAAATCAATAATGTTACACGAAGTCACGAACTATTCCAACGGATTAAAATCAATTTTTGATATGTATTTGGACAAAAATAGCTAGGAAAATTAATAACTGAACTCACAGAAGAATATTTTATTGTAACAAAAGAACATTTAAGCCCAACAATGTATTCTCAACCTTATTATTACCGTAAAAAGTAAAATGTTGCAAGTGTCTCCCTTTTCTGCTTGTTTATTTTCTCATGGTAGGAGAATTGCAAATGTCTCTTCCTACAATTTAGTTAAATTTGTTTTAAACTCCGTTGACACTATTTGAATTGAGGATTGCCCTCTTTATATCGAAGCAAATTTAGCTGCTTAATGAATTCCCTTTTCCTGTCAAAACAAAAAGAGTAAATAAAATGTAATGGTTTTTCAGCTTTGAAATACTGCTCCAAATCCCATTTAGCGTATGAAAGAAAATCAGTTTTAATCTACAGTAAATGTTGCAAAAGTTGTTTAATTTGTTATATATATGTAAATATCTATTTTTCCACTGCGAAGTTATGCTCCATCCATCTTGATCTTATGCAATGCTAAAAATTGTATTCTAAGATTAAAGAACAGAGATTCAGCTCAATTGTTGATATCATATATAGATGCATAACAAATTATGAATGGTTTAAATATTAATTCTTGAACTTCTTACTTTATTGACTATTTACTTTAGGAGTCAAATCCAAAACATGGAGTATTTATTTCTGTTCTGGTATAATAAAAAAGTTACTAATAATTTTAATATCAATCACTTGCATTCCAAATTTCACAGGGATCGATGGCGTGGGCCTGGGACTTATTTCACATCATCAGAAATTGGGAAGGTTTGTCTTCATTTCATTTCATTTTAAGGTCTAATTAACTACACTCATCAATATCTCATTTTAGGAACGCTAGATGATTCTCTTATATATATATTTTTTTACTCATATCATATGTAAGCATTACTATTTTTGTTCCTTTTTTCTTGATTGAAGGATTTTTGATTTGTGGTGCTTACATATTCCAGTTGCGGACCGAACACCGTTTACAGGTCCTTTCTCATTTGTCCCTTAGCTCATTATATTATTTAGTGCTCATATTGAACTCTCACACAGTTCATTATTTCATTCTGTTAGGTTTTTCTCCTCTTATAGTCAAGTGCATCTTTGTAAAAGTCACATGAAATGGTCAAGTGCATGATTTTTAGTGTTGAGAATGGCTCCCATGTTTCTCATGCATTTTCAAAAAGTTGATGTCGTCTTTCAGTAGTATATTTCAGCATAATTATTGTTCTGTAATTTCCCTGTTGCAGACCTTGTGAAATTAGTTGAGGAAACAGTTAGGTCAGAATATCAACGTTCACCAAATAAGCCCATTTACCTTGTTGGAGAATCTTTAGGAGGGTGTCTCGCGCTGGCTGTTGCGGCTCGTAACCCTGACATTGATCTTGTACTAATTTTGGCAAACCCAGGTAACTTTTTAGTGGTGTAGATATGATTTAATAGTTTTGATTATATTGTTAAATTAAGTCAATTCAGAACCATTAACATATCTAAAATGAGTGTTGAACTTAAGTAGTCTGCAGTAGCCATATTGAATAACTTATTCAATGTTGCATGTAAACACTGATATGACCAGAACAGCACATCATTAGTCTTAAAAGACGCATGATGTACCTGATCTGACCATGAATATCCCAATTTGGCAGCTACTTCATTCAGCAGATCGCAGTTGCAACTTGTAACACCATTGTTGGAAGCTTTGCCTGGCTCGCTCTCTCCTGCCCTGCCCAACATTCTCAGTTTGACAGCAGGTTTGTTAATCTTGCTTGCTGTTTTTTTTACGAACTAGTTTTTCATGATCCATGTCATGTGTGTTTGGGTCTAATTTCTATCTTAAGATCTCTATATATATCTTGAAAAATGTTGAGTGTTACGTAGAAAAGAGCCAATTCATTAGATCATTTACCTAAACTGAAAAGTGGCAATTAGTTTTGAAAAGGTGAAACACATACATTGATGCTGGCAACTTTAGCTTAGTTGTAGGTGTTTTTTTTTTTCAATGCTCAAATGATAGGCGTAATCCCTTGTGTCTGTCAATGAGAAATCTGAACGGATTACTTGTTATTTACATATAACTTTCATATTATGTGCATGCATCCCTACTCTCCAGGAATTTATCCAGTATGGTTTACTTTTAATGAGATTGCTGTGGATCTAATTTTCTTCCTCTACCATATAAATGTTTCATGCCTTTTGCTTGTGCCTGTCTCTGATTCTTTTTGTGATTTTAACCTTCTGCGTTCCTTTCAATACAATATATTTCAATGGCAACTAGATAAACAAATTTCCCCTACTTTCATTGCTTCTGCTAATATTTAATTTATTCATAAATCATAGTTTTTATTTTAATCAAATTAGCAAGTGAGTACTTGTTGCTTCCACTCCAATATCCTTAAGCACTTAATAACTTTTAGGTTGAGTTTATATATCATAGTGGAGAACTTGTATTCTGTCTTTATCTTTTTCCAAATAAATGGTACTTTTCTCCATTTATGGTATCAACTTTTCTTGTAACATTAGGCGACCCTCTGAGGTTGGTGTTGGATAGTGTCGTGAAAGGACTTCCTCTACAAAATACAGCTAGAGAGCTAATAGAGGACTTTACTACTTTCTCATCATCTCTTCCTGTAAGTTTCATTTGAGAGACTGTTCTTTATGCTTTGACTATTGGCTATATATTCTAATAAAGCATGTTATCTGATACTCTGATCAATGTTGACTATTGGCTAGCCTATTTTCTTTCTTTTCTTTGTAACAAAAACCTTGTAAAAGTGGAATACGTTCTATTTTTGAAGACTATGGAATACGGTTGGACACGACTGCATTTTCTTTGCTCTGGCTTGTTGGTTCTCATTTGAAGTTTCACTTCATTTACTTTCAATGTTGAAAATCTGTTGATTAAATTCACAGGTTCTTGCAGACATATTACCAAAAGAAACACTTATGTGGAAACTAAAGATGCTTAAGTCAGCTTCTGCATATGCTGGTTCACGTCTTTTTGCCATCAAAGCTCAGACTTTGATTCTTTGCAGGTTCGTTCTCTTTGACATTGTACATCATACATCAGTCATAATATGGAATCATATGTTCTTTATTGAGTTTTCGATGCCTTTGCTTAGCAGACATGCTATTAAAAAACGAAATGGAAAGAAATATTGCTAATTGCTAACAAACAATTTCTTCAAACTTTAAATGATCTCTTGATATACTCAACATTGCTCATAGTGGCAACTTTGAGACCCTTTTGCCGATGCCATCTCAGAAGTGGTTGGGAATATGGAAAGACAATATATGAAGCTGATGATGCGTACATGAGTCTAATTTTTTCCGCAAATGTCTCCTCATCATATTTGTATCCAGCCATGACAAAAGAATCTTCCACAGGTTTTCAACCACCCAAATGTTTGTCTCTTTAGCATGGATACTTCTTCGTCATGTCTTCATAGCCTGGCCATGGAAGGACACCATCTTTGACTTCCAGTCTGCCAGAATAGCCCCCAAGCTCCCCTTTTGTAAGCCGTTAGGGTGCTAACTACCCTAGTTATAGTAGCTATATTTTTATATACAACAAAAAATCAAACCATAATTCCCCTATTTACATTATTTCTAACAGAAACAACTGAATCAACTAGCTTTTCTGAAACTGATAAACTTCTAGTTAATCTTCAGTGTGGCAGAATAAGTTTGCTGAAGAATCTCATGAACTATTATGATTAACCAAGTTGAACTTTCCGTTCCTGACTGCCATTCCTTTTATAATTTATGCATTAACTTCATTTGAATGATGGATTTCCAGGATGAATAGTCAATTGGTCTTGCCTATTATACATGTATACGGCAGCATGTTTTCGTTTTAAAGTGTACGACACCTGAAAAATGAAACTGAGTTTTTTCATTATTTGTCCTGTCAGTGGAAATGATCAGTTACTACCTAGTCAACAGGAAGGTCAAAGACTAATTCAGTTACTGCGTAATTGCGATATCCGTAAATTTGATGACAGTGGCCATTTCCTATTCCTGGTATTATTTTCTCCATTTCTATTTTCTGTGTGCTTGCTCGTCTGTGTTTGAATTCCGGCATGCATCCTCATCCGATAAAAGATTGATAACAAATATCAATTCCAAGTTTCAACAGACCCTAACACGGTGCCTTGTTCACTGCTAGCAGGAAGGCAGCATTGACCTGGTAACGATCCTCAAGGGAACTTCTTACTACCGCCGTGGCAAGTATCATGACTATGTTTCTGATTTTTTACCGCCTACACCTGATGAAGCCAAAGACGTAATAGAATCAAACAGGTAAGGAATATCATGATGAGTTGCTTGATATACTAATGACAATTTATATCTTTCGATTCATCTTTATTCATTCTAGTTAATTGAGTTGTACTTTAATCAAACTAACAAATCACATTTTCTACCTTTAACTTAAAATGCTTCCAGTTTGATTAATTTTGTCACAAGTTCTGTAATGCTTTCAACTTTGGAGGATGGAACAATTGTAAAGGGACTTGCTGGAATTCCTTCAGACGGACCTGTTTTGTTTGTTGGGTACCACATGCTGCTAGGATTGGAATTAGTCCCCTTGGTTTCTCGAATTTTTATGGAAAGAAATATCCTTGTTAGAGGAATAGCACATCCCATGATGTTTATGAAACGAAAAAACGGAAAATTACCAGATATATCTTCTTTTGACACGTTCAGAATTATGGGTGCTGTTCCTGTAGCACCATCTAACCTCTTCAAGCTTTTATCTTCCAAGTCACATGTCCTGTTATATCCTGGAGGGATGCGCGAGGCTCTTCATAGGAAGGTAAATCCGAATAAGTATGCTCTTTATTATGAGTTTCATCTCTCTCATGCAATTCAAACTTGCATACTTGACTCCTCCTAAGGTCTGTGACTTGTCTTGGACAGTTGGAACTAAATAGAGTCAGCTGGGTTAGGATAGAAAGAACTTGTGAAATATATATGAATTTAGCTAGTTATCAGTTATAATAATTCGTTTAAGGAAAATGAAAGCGAGGCATTGAAAAATGAAAGAAAATGATAGTTGTTTAGTTACTGCATTTAGTGTGTGCATTTTAACACTTGGTTATTTTTTAGGTAGACTGTATCTATGTTTATATATTTTAAATGTACTACCAGCCGCCTTCAAAATCTCCACCATTATAATAACTTTCAGGGAGAAGAATATAAGTTATTCTGGCCTGAACAATCTGAGTTTGTCAGAATGGCAGCAAGATTTGGAGCCAAAATTGTACCTTTTGGTGCTGTTGGAGAAGATGATGTTGGCCAAGTAAGTTTCAGTCTTTACTCTTTACTGTGCTAATCCTTTTCCATTACAAAGTTATTCTTTTTCTATTGAAGGCAAAGTATGACGAATTCTTAGAGTATTATTCTACTAGAGCTTCATACTTAAAGAATAGAAAGAATAGAGCTGAGCCAGAGCCAAATCTGATGAGCAAAAGAACAATTGCAGGATATATGATTGTTGGACTCAAGTAGAATCACATACATTGCATTTAGACACCATGGCTCTATTCTTTCTATTCTTTACCTTTCTAGAATGCATACACTATGATGAATTTGGGTATAGTTGCAAAAAATTTATAATGTATTGTATACACTCTGATGAATTTGTGTATCACAACATTCACATTTTCTACTTAGAGATTACCTACTACACTAACAGTAGCAGATAACACAACCTATGCAAATCTATATCTTTGAATTTCATTTTCACATGATCTTTGGATGCCCTTGAACCTGATTTTGAAAACCATAACACCATATCACATTGTTCTTTTCAGGTTGTGATTGATTATGATGACTTGGTGAAGGTTCCTTACTTTAAGTCTGAAATAGAAAGCCTTACAAATGAGGCTAAGCAGTTGAGGTATCTAAATTTTCTTTTTGTTGATTCATACCATTATTTTTGTATAATCATATGCACTATTTTACGCCCCTTTTATATTGTGAAATCTAGGGCTGGTTCTAGTGGTGAGGTAGCAAATCAACAAGTGCATATGCCTGGAATTTTGCCTAAAGTTCCAGGCCGGTTTTACTATTATTTTGGAAAACCAATTGTTACAGAAGGTATGCCCTTGTCCTATGCTTATTTCAAAGCCAGGAATACCCATGAAATGTTGCTTATTGGGATGTTGTTTGACAGGAAGGAAACAGGAACTTAAGGACAGGGAGAAATCTCAAGAATTATATTTTGAAGTGAAATCTGAGGTTGAGAATTGTATTGCTTATTTAAAGGAGAAACGAGAAAGCGACCCCTACAGAAGTATACTGTCTCGGTTGTTATACCAAGCTACACACGGTCTTACATCTGATATTCCAACATTTGAAATTTGATTGTCCTATACAAAATAAAAATGGTTATTTTCTAATTGTTCCAGAAGTTTTTATAGGTTAGAAAGGCAAACCATGCAATTTGCCAAAAGTTACAGGCATTGTTTTTGTCCAAAAAGGCATGATAGCTCATAGAAGGCTGGACCATTATGTAATTTATCCTAGTTTAAATCAATAAACATTAGGCATCAAATGCAAAAAATAAATTATTGGTAAAGGAACACAACGACTCATGTTGTATGTAAATTTATCATTTTTTATCCATGGATCATGGAGTCTTGAACATGTACAGTGGGAGGGAGGTATCAATGTATCATTTCCTTACCATAGTGAAACTATATCTCTCTAGACATATACTCCAGAAGTGTTCTGAATTCATTCTAAGACATAATATGTTTGGTTTTTAGTATGGATGATTCTTTGAAACTTTATTTATTGAAGCCTAATGGAGTCGGTCTTTTTCGCAATTATCTTCGACTCAGGCCGACTTTTGAGAAATTTGTTTTCTAATCTGGAAACTAGTCTTCTTGGGGTTTATTTAACTTGCCGTTTTGCGTTTGATTTTTTGGATTATTGATATTTTAAAACTTATTACAAAACTGAGTCCATAATGCTTTACCAAAAACTGACCTTTGCCCACTGTTATTGTTGTACAAAAATCCTTTCCAAAAGCTAGTTAATGATTTTGAAACTAGATATTTGGGGCTTCATTTTGCTCAAAAACTTTGCTAAAGAATCAAATTCAAACTTCATCTTCCTGTGACATTTTGTGATTCTTTACTATACTACCCATTGTTTATATGAATCAAAATTTATGACCTGAAAATAGGCATCCTTAGCTTCTATTTGAGTGATCATTTGGATTTCAGTAATTTGATCATTTGAACATGTGGCAGAAGTTAAAATAGTACAGTAGTTGTTAGAAATGTGTTACACGCAAAAATGAAAATGTACTTAAGTACATTATTAACATGATGCATTGTTTTTGTTTCAAGACGTAACTCGGGTATTAATTAATACGTCCAAAGATTGAGAAAGATGTCCAATGTTTAGCTTGACTATTACTATAATAATATATACCGACAATTAACATTTGCTTATAATAAATGATGTATTACCGTTAATACAATGTTTTTTTTTACAAAAAGGAAGCAGTGTCTTATGACACGATGTAGGGGAAAGATTACACTTGAATACGTTTTCAGTTACATTAAAAGAAAGTGATCTAATATGATAGAAGTGTGATTTGAATTGGATCAATTCATCCATTTTTTTTTTAGTTTTAGAAGAGATGAATTCCACTATAATTAATTCACACATCGTCTTTAAGATATAAAATGACCAACTTAATAATATCGATATTCAATTTTTGCAAATACATAGTAATATGTTTATACCATGCCAAATAAGATATTAATTATAGACTAAATAACATTAATATATATGGTATAGGTATAATATAAAAATTAATAATAGAAAATAACAAGTACTATTAGTTATGTTTGGAACATATCAAAGTAAATAAATTACGATTAAATTTAAAAAAAACCAAAAGATAATAAATTAATATACTATTAAACTAAGTACCAAAACCGGTGTTAAATCCCCTTTTATGCTAGTGTAGGCCAAGTTCTGTTTTGTAAATGAAATCTAAAATATCATGTTTTGTTCGGATTTCAGGTTTCTAAATTTTTCTGCTTTATATGTCCTATTTATAAAATACATAGGAGTTCTTTCATATATAAAAAAATAATAATGTTTGATGAACATCCATTTGAGTGTATATATTTTGAGTCATTGATAAAATAAAAGGTAAGAGAAAGTGGTGTAAAAGATATAATATGTTAATAATAATAGAATAAGAGAAATATTGAGAATTACGAATAAATTTGGATCCCTAAAGAAGCTAGAATTCATCGTTTGAAAACATCGTCATGTAACTATATATAGCTGCAAAAATTTGGCAACAATTGATGAACTACCTTGACAATGTGCCTCTTTAGGCTTGAACAATAATAACAATATACTAAACAATAGCATAAAGAAAACACCAAAGTCTTATCACATTTCGCTTTCTGAGTAGGAATCCACTTTACTTGATTGAAAACCACTGGACTTCATCTTCTCATGTCATGTGTTTTATTTATAAAAAAACACGATTACCAATTTCTATGCCAAAATGGAAACTATACGAGAAAGAAAGAGAAGAGAGGTATATTACATTAATTAGCAAATTAAAGATGACTCTCTCGAATATTAGTGAATATACATTAACTCTCTCAACTAAGTCTATCCCATCAAAATCAATCATCTAAAAAATAATAACTGATGGACGTGCAACATTTGTTATGATGACTAAAGCGATTGATGGTTCATTAAATAAAAATATATAATTAATTAATTATTGATACTACCATTATATGATTCTAAATCAAATGGTTTCTTCCAAAAACACATGACATATATATACTTATTCTCATCATGTATCCATTTACATTTTGGCCACTTAAAAAAGGTTAAATAAATATTCAGCTTTTTACCATTAACAAAACATTACCAACAAAATGGCTACAATGAATCATTTAATATTAAAAATAAAAAATAAAAAATAAAAAACTTATAGAACTAATAGTACGTAGAATGCATCATTCGGCATAAATAAAAAAGCTGAGAGACAAGAGAGTAAACATGAACAAGAAAGGAAGCTATAAAATAAAAGAAAAGAAAATAACATTATAGTAACTAGCTTGAGATTTAAACTTGAAGAATAAAATGAAACCCTAATTAAGATTCCTTTCTCATGATCCATAACAGAAAAATGAGAGAGAAAAAGCCTCCATTTTGAAAACTATATCCCAACCCTAAACCTAATAAGATTGAAAAGTTTCACAAGTGAAGTGTGAGGTCAAGATTGAGATGTTCAGAAGAAGAAGCATCAACATTGTTGTTGTTGGAGGTGAAAAGATGTTGTTGAGGAGTTGAAGCAGAAGCAACATTGTTAAAGGGAATAGGAAGAGTTGTTGTTGGTGCAAAATGTTGTTGATGATGATGAATATTCTGAAACTGTAAAGATTCCATTTCAAGTTGCCAATAAGGATGATGATGATGAAAGAAATGAGTTGGTTCAAGTTCAGAAACAGTAACGGGCTTGGGCTTATTGGGCTGAACGAGTTTAGAGTCCAATGAAAATGGAAGTGGTTGTTGTTGTTGTTGTGAAACATTGTTGATTCTTCTTGCTGCAGCTCTTTCGAGTTTGTGAGCGTTTTGGTGACCACCAAGTGCTTGAGAAGTGTAGAACTTACGGTGACAGAAATGGCATTGGAAAGTGCGGTTTGAAGGTGGGTTTGGGTTTGGGTTTGGTAGTGTTCTTTTAGCTGATCTTGATGATGAAGATGAAGATGAGTTTTGTGGTTGGTTTTTGAGGAATTCGTATATGCTTGAAGGCTCTCCCATTTTTTTTATTTCAATTCTAATTCTAATTGTAACAACACCAAATATATATATATACACTACTTCATCTCATTTCTAAATTACCGATTTGCCCACCCTTTTTTTTAGTAGGAGGGTAGTCTTGGAATTAAGAATTAAGAATAGGACAAATAAAGAAGAACAAGTGCTCCCACTCAGTCACAGTGAGTAGCATAATAATCAATCATAATAGTACAACACATACACTACTACTACTACTACGTTGCATTTGCAAAAATGCAAAAATGCAAAAATGAAAAAATGCAATAGCAATAGCATACTCTGTGCGCTCTCTGATTCAGAGTCACTCACTCATTATGTTTTGTCTTATACGCTGCTTGTGCGACAACAAACGAATTACAGTTAGAGGAGGAGCTACCTTTGAGTTACTACTCTCTCACTCTCTATATAGGCCCACGTAATACACATGCTCACTCTCATATATATCTACAATTCTCATTCTCATTATCCTCTCTCTCTCTCTCTTACTTTTAACACATTTTTTCAAATTCAATTAAATCAAATAGTGCCAGATAACACAATAATACAACGTCATTTCGGATTTCCATCTTCAATATCAAACTTCTCTTTCCTCACTTGTTTTAATAAAATGTTCAAGAATGAGAAAGAAAAAAAAAGTGACATTAGAAACTGAGACAAAAAAAAGTATACACAACAATTTGGTGGAGATCATTTATGCATCTTAAAATTTTGTAAATAAAAACAGATAAATTGTTACTTCAACCGGTAACTATTAGTCAAATTAATTCTTAAATTTTGTAAATAGATAAATATGTCTCTAAATTTATAAAAAAAAAATTATATTTAATTTTTTTATTTGTAAATATTGTCACATTGATCTCATATTAATATAATCACAATACAAATAATTTTTTTTATGAAATCTAAATTTATCTTGGAGGACTAATTTGTCCATAACTAGTCATTACACAATCACAATCACTTATAAATTTATTTATGATATGACTAAATAAAATTATTCTAAAAAAATATTGTGTATGTCCTTCTCCATCTTTAAATTTATTTTTTTATGAAAAAAATAATATAAAGGAAGACTATATCTTTAGCGTGTTTCATAAAAGTGGCAAATTTTAATTTGGTACCAACAAAAACTTGTTCGTTTGAGTCTCTAAAATTATAGTTACATGATAGGATATTTTTATTGTCTTGTAACTCTTAATCCTCTAATGAGAAAATAACTCTTGAAATTAAGAGTTTCGAGATAGCTGATGTTAGAATTTGTGGCAAAGTAAATGTGAAAAAATATATTTAATTTAGCTTACAGAGAAGAAGCAAGAATCTTTATATGGAAGGGAGAATAACCACAACACAGCACGTTGAGCCTAGCAATGAGAAAAGGACATTTGATTAGTGATTGGGTGGGTAAGTGTGTTGCCTTCAATTCACTCACCTTTTGAGGTGAACGTACACTTCACCTCAAACTAATTAATTCAAGTGGGTTCTATACTCTATACTAAATATAAATATAAATAAATATATATATGCTGTGACTTGACTCATTTCATGAGTTAACTGGACTCGCTTTGTCGTCACATTAATTCCATAATCACTTTCTTTTATGATGTAATGTTATGTTATGCCTCCAATTTGTCAAATGTCACTTTAAATTATTTAATATTAAGAAAAACTATAAATAAATTAATTCATTTAACCATTTTATTATATTAATTGTGTTAAATGTTGCAGTGATTAAATAAATAGTAAACTATAATAAACTTGAACGTGATGCATATATAAAATTGAAAATGTTAAATTGAAGACTGACACTTACTTTAAGATATTTTTCTTTGCTTATGACACAAAATAAGGGGGAGGAGTGAGTGTGATGCTTCCCACTAGGAAACAAAGCATTGCGCAGTCTTTTATGATCATATGTGAATATAAAGAAGAGACCATCTTCATTTTTTAAAGAAAATTGAGAGCTCAATTACTAAAAATGTATACATGTTTAAAATTGATAAGATGTTAAGATGTACGATTAGAATTTTATATATTATTGAGCATAAAATGATATGTAAATTAAAAATAATATTATTTTTATTTTAGAGTAAAATATATTAAAATATTTATGTGTTAGGAGGTAAATATATTTTTAAATAATTATATATAGATTAATTTTTCTTTATTTCAAAAGAAAAGGTAAAATTATGTTGATTAATAGAATTCGTGTAATATATATATATTAAAATATGATATTATTATAAAAAAAATAAAAAATAACTTTAGCAATGCAATGTTTATTTTTAACATTTTTTTCTACTTAGAATTGGTTTATTAATTTAAGTTTTTTTTTTGAAGTG
>JBBPBS010001064.1:1944081-1955100 GCA_037974835.1 Cicer judaicum | reverse complement strand
TATTAAATAGTGCAATATTTCGTTGTCGTAAAAGTTGTATATTTAACTTCTTCATCTTATATGATTTATATTATTTTGAAAATATTATATTTTAAAAATTGATGTACTTTTTGACATTTTCAATTTTATAAATTAATCATGAAAATTATCTTATGTAAAAAATTGATTAACATCAGACTAATCAGGTGTATAGTTAAATAAAACTATTTCAATGAAAAAGTGAATACAAATTCATAAAGATTCACAAAGAGGTGTATAGACTTAATTAATAATTGAATTTGAGTGTACATCAAATACTTTTTAAGATAAAAATTACACTTTCTAAGTCTTAGACAAGCAATAGTTAATATAGTGTTATTCATAGTAATTGCCGATACAATATAATTATGTATACACCAACTCAAAACTGAATTGTTCAGTTTGACCGTAAAAAAAGAACTTCACATATCCCTCAACATTTTCTTTATATACTCTAAGAGTTCATAATAACTTAGTAGAGAATAATTTTTGTGTGGACACAAGAATTTAGACACACATAAAAGAAAAAAACTGAAAAAATAATACTTAAATAATAAACAATTTTAAAATAATTAAAAATTAATAATTTTTTGTGTATGTGTTAAATAGTGTGTCCAAATTCTTGTGTTTACACAAGAATTGTTTTTTATTAGAATAGCTTACCGTCGTGTCTAAAAAATTAATAAATAAAAGTATACAAAGATCGACAAATTTTAGTAAAAAAGACTTGGTGGTGAATTTGAAAAACTCACCATAATTTTGTTTAGCCTTTAATCAGTAGTTTTTGTTAAAATATATGTAACTCCATAATTTTGTCAATCAAAACATATAGTAAATGATAACGTGTCTTAGTATTTATTGGATAATTCATTTATGAGCAGTTGTTTGTTAAAATAACGTTTATAATAATATTTAAAAGATTGCAATAATTATCCGCATATGCAAATATAATCTATTTCAATGAAAATATAAATACAAATTCATAAAAATTCACAAAGTGGTTTATAACATTGATTAGTAGTTGAATCTGAGTGTACATAAAAAACTTTTTAATATAAAGATAACACTCTTTAAATTTTAGTCAAGTAATAGTTAATATCGTCTTACTCAAAGTAATTGACAATATAATATAACTATCTATACATCAACGTGAAAGTGAATTGATCTACTTGATAGTGAAAAATAAACAACTTCACATATCTCTCTAGATTTTCTTTATATACTCTAAGAGTTCATAATAACTTAATAGAGAATAATTCTTATGTGGACACAAGAAATTAGACACACATAAAAGAAAAAAAGTGAAAAATAATAATTAAATAATATATAATTTTAAAATAATGAAAAGAATTATAGTTTTTTGTGTGTGATCAAATAGTATGTCCAAATTCATGTGTCTACATAAGAATTGATTTTTAGTATGTAAAGATGAAGAAATTTTAATAAAGAAAACTTGATGGGGATTTGAAAAATTCACCGTAATTTTGTTGAACCATTAAATAGTAGTTTTTCTTAAAATCTATGTAGCTCAGTAATTTTGTCAATTCAAACCTGTATTAAAAGATAATATGTATCCTAATATTTACTGTATCATTCATTCATGAGTAGTAGTTTGTTAAAAACAACGTTATAATAATATTTAAAATATTACAATAACTTTTTGCGTATGCAAATATAGTTGGTCGATATATGTGAAAGAAATACTACAAAGTAAAATATAAATTTCTTGAGGCTCAAAAGAAAACTTGGTGGAGATTCAAAAAATAATAATAATAATAATAATAATAATAATAATAATATTTAGATAACAAAAATGTTATTTACACAAAACTCTCCAAACAAATAAAATTTTGATACAAAATAATAGTTGGTTTGAAATTTGTATTTAACCTTCAAGTAGATACTATAACTGCAAACCAATTATATATCTAGTCTTTAGTCTTTTGGATATAGAGGAATTTCAATTACTTTAATTGTGGAGATGAGTATTTGTTGTATTTCATAATATATTTATCTTTTGGCAAGTGACTTAAATCAAATGCAAGATGGTGGATGAAAACCAACGGATAGATATTTATGTATGATAAACAATGCGTTGAAGATAGTGAGTGGATTGTTATTTTTTGTATGAACTATTAAAATTAAAAATTTGATGAGTGATTAGAGTTAAAGTCACTAAATATATGAAATAATTGTATTTGAATGGACAAGTAAAAATAATTTATTTTACATTACATATTGGTAAAACAAAATATGAAAAAAATAGTATAATTTTGAAGGTAACACATAAAAAAAATTTGTAAGTTGACAAATTTTGAAATATATAACATATATATAGATAAATTGTCGTGAAAGAATTTGAGTCTCTATTTTAGGATATTATAATAGATGACATATATGTTGTATACTTAGATTTTTATTTATACACTAAGCATTAGTAATAGTCTTATTTACCCCTAAAAAAAAGAAAAGAAATAGTCTTTCATTTATATTGAGAAGTGGATACATTTACTCGGTATCTTTACAACTGTTATGGAAAAAAAATAGTTAAATTTAGTTAAACTTTCTAAGGTTTAAGCGTGACTTGTATTCCAAATTTAGTAGTTGATCATGATCTATTGACTTGACATATTCTTTTTAAAATGATCAGACATGATCTTTGGAAAACTTTATGCTAATATATGGTTCCATAAGCCAATATTCTTAGTGAGTGATGTCAGTTGTCTCATGTATTGTACTAAAATATAAGAAAAAATTAGGAAAAAAATTAATAATATATAGTCTAAATTTTTAACTAAATATATGAATTTTTAGCGTCTTACTTTTGCTTATATTTTGCAATAAAGAGAGTAGAATACATGGTAAAATTTACATAAATGCACATTTAGAATGATCATAACTCCCATTCTTCAATTCTAAAGTGAATCTTTTATTTACTTTAAGGAAAACAAATTCTTGATTAAAGACCTGAGCTGAGGTAGTGAGAATGAACAGTATATGTTTTTATGATATATATCTAATAAGCATTTCATCATCACTTTTCATGTTAAGTGATAAATTATTTAAGCAATTGAAAATAGTTAACCCATTAAATTATTGACATTGTTGAAATATTTACAGGAGGAAGAGGGTGAGAGCTATTTTTCCAGGACTATGTACAAGAGGGTCAGCAAAAGCAGCAAACTTTAGAGGAGGGTATAAACTAGAATTTTCAGTTGATGTCGAAGTATCTTGGATCTTCAGGGAAATGATATTCCACATTCATCTGCCAAATACACCACACAAACCTTGTGAGCCAAGGGATCAAAATATGCACACAACAGACACAAAACAAGAGATCAGTTATCTTAGTATGTGTCCTGCACCTGACAGAAATCAGAGCCATCATGCAACATTCTGTTCAATTTTATGGACAAGTAAATTTTAATCCAACATTGCTAAAAGAATCTGGCTTAAATAACGTTTTAGTCCCTGTAATATAGAGGTTGTATCTGCTCCTAATCTTTAGTTTTAGTACCAATATAATTTGATTTATGTGAAATTAGTCCTTGCAGTATGACATTCATGTCATTATCCGAAGACTAAAATCAATATGGTCCATGTATTAGCAGGACTAATCCATATACCAATAACCAAAAGCAACTTTTCTTATATTTCAAGAGTGAAACTAGCAAGATTTTTTATTTAACAAAAAACAAAAAAGTATATGTTACAAGATAAAAAGTTAATTAAGCCAAATTCTAACGTTTAGCCAAAACTAGGTGGACACTACAAAAATTCTTTACAGACTTCAATTCCATAAATTAATTTCCTTCATCAATCATGGAACAAGGATTCGAGTTGTGTATAACAACCAATGATTCAAAATTCAGACTGAACCGGTCAGTTTACCCGGGTGAACTGGGAACAGCCCAATTTGTCAGTTGGTTCAACCTCATTAGAACCGAAACTAAGCTAACATCTATATCTCTAATGCTATCAATCCTAATCCTATCTCGTCTAATATTCCCACTTATTCATCGTATCATTCTCATTTCTACTATACTAAGTTTACTCTTGTGTTGGCTTTTTATCATCCAACACCTACGGACTGCCTCCATTTCAACCAACCCACTTGAATCTATTGGTTTACATCTCCTTCTATTTCTTGGTTGTTTTGCACAATAGACCCAAGATATATAACCTATAACCTATGTGACTTGTCGTATAGGATGGTCTTCTACTTTCACCTCTATGTTAGAGGTGCTTTGCCTATTGCTAAACTTACATTTCAGATACTTTGTCTTCTACTTCTAAAGTACGTCTCCAAGTCTCTAACTTCCTATTAATTTCCTCTCACAACCCTCCAAGTAGGACTATATCGTCTATGAAAAATGCATTGCAATGCCAAATCTTGAAGATCCTCCATAAGTGCATACATGACTTAAGTATTTAGGCCTAAAGTTGAATTTTGACGCAGTCCTATAGTTATCGGAAAATCTTGATGCCCCACCATGCATTCTCACAATAGTTGTAGCCCTCTCATACTATCATAAATATCCTTAATAACTTAAGGATTATATAGGCAATCCAAACACCTTTATTTTCTAGAGCTAAACACAGCCTCTGTCCAGACCCTAACATACACCTTCTACAAATCATGTTAAGTCTTTTTTATCCCTCCTATATCACTCTATCACTTCTTGTAGCAAGTAAATTACTTCCACGATCAACCTCCCAGGCATAAAATCAAATTGACTTTCAACCAGTTTAGTTTCTTTTCTTAGCCTCCTCTCAATTACCTTTTCTTATAATTTTTTAGTGTAGCTCATAAGTTAAAACCTCCTATATAATTTGTTTAAATTTGTATATCTCTCTTGTTCTTATAAATCGGAGTTGAGTTTTCTCCTCCATTGGTCCGACATATTTGTCCTCATAATATCATAATAATGTTACATCTATCTCCTAGACTCTTCCATACCTCAACAGGTATATTGTCAAAAGTCCACCTGCCTAACCATTATCCATCATACTCAGTGTTCATGGCCTTGAATACTAAAATTTTAAAGTATAATCTTGGTCCACAAATAAGCAAGAGTGGTAATCAACTTAAAGAGAACAATAAACCAAAACTGAACAGGAAGAAGTAAATTAATACTTTTCCTCATATGAAGACACAAACCATATTGCTTTTAACAGTTTTAGCATGACAACAAAAATATGAAATAATTTGGCAAAGCCACGATATAAGCATATACATACCTTTCCCTCATCGGCATCTGAATGACGCTGAGGGAACACAACCTTTAAATCATTACACAAGTAGAATCTCCGTTCGCCTTCCATGTCCAATCCAGGTTTTTCTGGAAGAGAACTATATCTGCATTTTTGAACTGATCTATTGGTCTTCTTAGGAAAAGGGCAGATAAAGCGAAGGTGGAGAGCATAACGAAGTGGGCCAGCACTACTAGAATTCTTTAAACATGAATTTAATGATTTCCCCGATTCATTGCATGTTTTCTCCCAAGACTCCTTTCTTTCATTCCTCTCATGTTTATCGATTAAACTTCCATGATCAATAGATTTCTTGGAAGAATCTTCTTTGTTTAGCAAATTCCCTAAGCTAGAACCCTTTGTGTTTCTTTGATTTGTAGATTTTGTTTTATTTACAACATCATCTGCATCTGTGTGCATTACTTCCTCACTACACGGGATGTCGTGATTCTTTTGCACTAGTGGAATCCCTTTGTCATTTCCACTGTCCGAACCGGTTGAACTGTTTTTCATCTGAGGGGAAGTTGAGCTGGAAGACTCGAGAGTGATTTTCTGGCGCAAGAACGTCTGCTTGTTTATAAACAAGAAATCAGAAACTGATAAACTACGCAGTAAATGCAATACGATTTTAAGAAAAATATCATGAGCATACATAATTTGGAAACATCCATATATGATTTAAGAAAAATAACAAGAGCATACATAATTTGGAAACATTCACATATGTAAGTTTATAAGAGAAAAAGGAGATAAATGTCAGGGAAGGTCTATAATCTTCATTTTCATCGGAGCAAAACAGTGATAGGGATAGGTCACGGACTATGTTAATACTCTGGTAACATGATGAATGCATAACCCTTTAGGTATAGACTACAGAGGGAGGACAAAAATACCATAATAAAATATTGACATGAAAATATAGATGCTTATTAATATTTATACCAAGACTATTAGTTCTAATTCAACAAACAAACAAACAAATCATGAAAATACGGAAATATGGAAACCAATTATAAAATGTAATCTAAGATACTACCATTTTATGATAAAATAATAATTTGTTAAGATAACTTTAGATGTTCTAACATTGATAAACAGAGGATCAATACTTTGGAGGACAAAAATGGACATTAAGTTAGTCTCAAGAAATCGAATGGGATCTTGTATCATTAATTTAGTTCAACAATCTTTTAAAATGTGATAAATATCTATGGAATAATTGCTATAGTCTTAAATTTATATATTATTTACAGTACATGGCAACCAAACCTTAGAAGCACTCAAAACTATAACCTCTCAGCCACTGGATGTGGCAGTACATGCCGTATACCCTAAAGTTACAAGCTTTGCTTCATTACCACTACTATCAGATCCTCACTAACACTCATAAGGAGAAGCCAAAGTAAAATGAAAATGGACTTTAGCATCTTTCTAATAATAATAATAAGTTAATAGGTCTTGTGCTACTGCTGATATTGCCATTTTTTATTAATTATGCATAACTTTATTATTTATTCTGTAAATAAAACCTGCACAAGTTATTTTCCTCTAGAAGAAATGAAGCCTTACATCCACCCTCTCACCACCAAAGGAAATAGCAGTAGAACACTGCTTGTAATTGTAGTCTCAGTATATTACTTTTTTGGTGAAAGGAAGTTTTATTATGTCTGTTATGTAACTTATGTCTTTTTAGTACTTTGTTTTTTATGACATGATTTCCATTTGGCTGTGTTTCTATACTTCATTTGAGTACTTCAACAATGCTACGACTTTGTAATGAGTCTAAGGATTGATTAACCATTAAATCTTATTATTTGCTCTACGTTTGTACTCAATACGGAAAAGTCAATTGAATCAGGGATTCGCTGCCAAATCTTACTTTGGTACCAGCTGGCATGTCACTCAAATCATAGTTGCAAAAGAAAGTGTGAAGAGGAGTCTTTTCTGGATTGCTCAGCACCTGCAGAAAGTGATCAAAGGAAAGCATAAGGCATATAACAGGTTTATTTGAAGACATTCAGATACAATGGCTAAAAATTGAAAACAATGAAACAATTATTAAAAATACCAGCTGAATCCTTCCTTTCATCGGTATACGGAAGCGGCTTTTGACAATTTGTGAATCATCATTTCTAAGCCCTCGTTTCAGAAGTTGGCCTCTAAACTTGTTTGATGAAGAATTTCCCATAAGATCTATGGATGCAAAGTACAATAGATAGCAATCTCCATCCACACTAGTAACAGAAAATGGAAGCTTTTGTGATTTAGGAGAGAAATTCCCCCCAGTAATACTTAACACGGCAAGAAAACCATCGATTTTCTACAGATATAAGAGAATAGCAACAATTAACATTCGGTCAGAATCATGCAAGATCGTTTACAGTACAGTAATAATTACATGCTGACATATGTATACAAACCTTACTATGGTTTCCGGATGCAAACCGGCCAGATAAAAGAGACTCTTCAAATGAACCAACCAAAGACCTTCTGACTGAAAGTCCGCTCAAACTTCTAGTGAACCTCATGGAGTTAGAGGTGGGAGTTGATTCTTGATATTGTGGCCAACCCATGTCAGAAATGTCATCCAAAGAAGATGGACACAAATCTTTGCATAAGAAGTCAACATCATCGAAAGATTTACATGAAGTTTCTAAATCGTCGTCTTTATGCTTTAACACAAGGTGTGGATTAGAATTGTCTAGTGACTCTTCTAAACTCCTTAAAGTTATATTACAATTCTCTATCTCTTTAGTGTCACTCCTGCGGCCTGCGGCAGTTTTTATTCTTTCGGAAAATTTAGGACCAAGAGGCGACAACGAAAGTGGCGAGCTCACAGGAGATACGGATATCAAGCCTCTATTCTCCAGCAAAGGGCCGTCAGTTTGAAAAATGGATTCTCTACTTTGTTGCATGTTTTTCTGCTCAAAGCAACTTGTCAAGGACCAAGAAGGCATTGTATAACTGGTTTTGCATCCAATATTTGCTTTCTTGTTATCTTGTGTAATGGATTTTCTGACATTATCATTGTTAATAAAGGAGAAAGACTCATTATTTATGCATCCTATGTCAAGGGAATCGCCTTTGAAATGACTTGGCGAGAGCATACTACTCAGCGGAGATAAAAGTCGCTTCCTAACCAATGAAGTGGCAGATTCAGTGTCATTGGCAGGGATACTAGCAAAAGAAGAATGAGGATTTGCAACTGGAATTTCAGTGAATCCATCAGTTAGAGAACTTGTTCTGCCTGATTCAAAACCAACAATCCTGGAAGCAGGAGTGTGAACCTTCCGTTCGACTTTCAAAGAAGAAAGAGTAGTTCTATCTGTTGAATCAATCTTCAAACTGTGGACATTGGAAGTGACTTCCATGGCTCCTCTATAAAATGTATCATCAGAAACATTTGGCATTTCCAATGAGGCATTCTTGGGGAAATCATCAAATGAAGATCCAAGGGTACATGCAACATACCCATGAGTGTTTACACTATTCATGCTGCTTATAGAAGAAGGGCTTGCATCCGAAAACTGAGGTGAACCATTTGAATCCACACCCAAAAGTTCAACCTTGTCAGCAGCTTCATTTTGCGGTATTTGTGGCAAACCCATCCCTAATATTTAAGTAACTAAATACTGAACTTTATATTGCTAAAAAGATGAAAAAACTTGGTTGAAACCATCAATGTTATCCCTCAATAAGGTTTTAAATGTTCATTTTGTCATTTGCCCTTTTACCAGACGACCACGGTAAGATGAACAACATCAACTTACAACTTCAATCTTACCTTCCACGCTTACCGGTTTCAGTATTCAACCATCTATGCTACCTATTAACAACTACAGTTGGAATGCTATCATACCAATCAAGTCATTCTAAACCTATAGGAATTTCAAACTGTGCTATGTATCTATCAAAGGAATCCATGTTTGAGATATTGGAACCATCATTTCTTTTGCAGGGCATACCGAGTATGTCAAGGACACGACAATATATATCCAAGATCTGCAACCGGAACAAATCTCTCGATCTCCATACTGACAGCAGATGAAGCCCAAACAACCATAGTGGATGACCAATTCATGGCCTGTGAGTGAAAGAAAAATTGAATAAATACATCAGTAATCAAAGTTCACAAAGCCAGAAGTAGCACATCAAAAGTTCAACACTTCACAAATCATATCTAGAGTACATATTTTCAACAAACAAAAGTTCATAACTCAAACCAAAAAGTAATAATTAATTCAAATTAAAAGCAATCAACAATCAGATGGAAGGAAATGATGATCAGGCAAATACCTGAAAGAGAAATACAGAAAAATCAAAGTTGTAAAACGATCTATCTTAAGAGAAAAATCTCAAGCTGAAGTAAGAACCATAAATGCCATTTAAAAAAAAGTATATTTTGAAACAACCAAAATGAAGAAAAGTGGAAAACGTTGATCAAAAGAAAATGGAAACCCCTCAAGCTTTTTTGAGTTGCATCTACTACAAGCAACGCTATTATTTTTATTTTTATATTTTTTATTTATTTGTATAAACCCTCATTAAGCATAACAACAACAACAAAAAAATATTTTTTTTTTAAAAAAAACACAATTTTGCGATGACCCTATAAACCCCAAATCAACAAAATGAAAGAAAAATCAAACCAAGTCCAAAAACAATAAAGATGATCGAGTTAGCTATGAAAAAAAAAAAAACGCACCAACGAATAGTAGTCACAGAAGAATCCGGTAGATAAATCATATACACATATCAATAACCCTTCTGCAATTCAACCTTCGGATCAAATAAATAAGAATAAAAATAAAAAAAACCCAATAAAGAAAAAAAGTAGAAAAAGAATAATTAAGCAAAAGGGTGTTGAAAAAATCCAATATTTTAGATTGGGTTTAATTGGAATTGCAGAAGGAGAAAATGATGAAGAAGAAGAGATAGGGGTAATGGATTAGGGGTGTGATTCTGAAGTTGAAGAATGAGCCATGTGTGTTCTGTTGTGTTGTATTGTGTGTGCCCACAATAGCATCGATATCTGTCCCATATATTCATTTATGTTTATGTTTTTACAATATTACCAAAATACACAAAAGCTTAGCCTTAGCCTCATCATCATTATCATTTCCACTTGCTTTTGCCATCCATTTTTTGATGTAATTAGTATCTAATTTATTAATCGCAAACTCCATTCATTTTAACTTATTTGGATTAAATTAAATAAATACACTTTTTTTTCATCTCTCTGTCACATTCTGTCATGTATGGTACATTTTGTTTAAATTACCATTTGCCATTCTTCTTTAATTGCCATCTTTTCTTTTCCCCGACAACCTTCTGCGGGATTTTGTATTTTATCTTTTTTTTTTGAGAGAAAATAATATGTGTAAATTAGTTTTATATTTACATTAAATAAAAATAAAATAGTGATAATTATTTTTAAAAAATGGTTAGAATGTATATTCAAAATTATGTTCAAATAAATTTTTGCTCAACGCAAGATGGGCTAAGAGGCCAAATACAAGTTATCTAGACACCTTTAAATATATAAAACTAATATAACTATTTGATAGCCATCAATAAAAAATTTAGATCATTTTAATCTAAATTTTTCTCAATCTCTCTTAATTATTATTATTTTGATTTTATATATATATCTTTTTTTGTTAAATTTAAATTTTATATTATATAAATTATATATATATAATTTATATAAATTTAAAATTATTTGATATTTTTTTTTAGTTAAATTTA
>JBBPBS010001064.1:1920101-1942798 GCA_037974835.1 Cicer judaicum | reverse complement strand
AATTATATTTAATAGTTTGTTGCTAATTTAATTAATTTATATATTTTATAATTTATTGTGTTTATGGATGTATAACTTAAGTAGTGAATAATATATTGTGATATTATTTTCTTTTTTAAATGTTCAAATATTTAATTTAATTATATTTTTAAAAAGATTTTTTTTTATAGTCTATAAATTCAACTCAATCTGCTTATAATTGAATTGATTTAGATTTAATATAAAAATCATCCGTTTAGATCTCAATACAACTCAAATAAAATTAATCAATTTAAATATCAAATTCAACTAAAAACGATTTATTTTTAATCCGTACAAACTACAAATTGTTGACCATCATGCTTCGATATAATAAAATGCATTGAAACAAGAGTATAATAACAAAAATGAAAAAATATACTATGATTGAGGACTTAAAACAATTCAATTTTTTTCTTATGCAAATAAAATTTAGATCAAATTTATTAAAAATCAAATAATGTTTAAAATATATAGTTTATTGAGAGTTATAATTTTAATGTATGTCCGAACTCAAATTTAAATATAAGATGTTGATTAAACTAGAAGACACACATCTCATCTCTTCTTAAGACTCTTAAGCTTTCATTATTTACAACAACAAAAAATATAACATAACATAACATAGGTGAATTTTAGTTGGCAATTAATTTTAAACTAATAAAATACTTGTATATTTCCGTGAATACGCAGTTGTTGAGTGAATTTATCTATTCAATAGTTGATTTATATAAAGGCAATCTATTGATAATGTTGTGATATTCAACAAATATACCACTCGTAGTTGTTCACTATAAATAATCCTCTAATTTGAATTATTTTGCACGCTATTTCTCCGCCATAATTTTAATTTTCATTGTTATCAAGTCCAAAACTTGTTAGTTTTTTCAAATGGAATCCAATCAATTTTCTTATCAAGATTACTTAGTTATTTGTGAAATCAACAACCCCCTACGAGTAACAATTCTCAAAATCCCACAATATGTTATGTATTTACCAGCTGTCAACCAATTCCACCACCTAGTTTTGGGTGACATTTAACATAAATAAATGAAATAATTTATGTACCATATTAAAATGTAATTTTCCCATGTTTTTTTAGTTATAATTCAATTAATAAATATTAATATTTTTAAATTAAATATTAATTGTATAAATTAATTATAATTTAATTTATTATATTTTCTAAATAAATAATTCGCACTATTAATATAATATTAAATAATTTGATAGACTAGATACTCGAAGAGTTACCTTTTTGCATTAATAAATAACAACTATTAATAGTTTATAAAATAAAAAATGTTAAAAGTATTGGTTACTTACGAACTTCTTTTTGACGTCAACTTAAGAACTAAAGAAAGAAGTATTGGTAACATATACTATTATATTGTATAGTTTTTACTTTTTTTTTTATAAAAAAATAATAATAATGTATTTAGTCTAAAATTTAAATATAATATTTTAAATTTTGTTGATTATATATATATATATTAATTATGGATTAAATATATATTTTTTTATTAAATTTTATTTAAATAAAATAAATTTTTAATATTAGGGATGACAATAAAATTCGCACCCGCGTGTACTCATCCAAACTTTCTTGATTTGAGTCGGAAAATAGGTTTTAATTGGGTGTGAGTACGGTTGCTAAGTTTTTCCGATATTAAAATTCGAGGACGGGTTTGGGGGTGGTGATATACATACAGCACCTGAACCCACTCCACAAGTAATATTATTGCAATTATTAAATTATATATATATATATTTAATATTTTTTAAATATTAAAATTATAATTTCTCTCTATATAAAATGATTTTTAATTTTATAATTATTCAATAATAATTATTTTATTATAATAAAAATAATTTTTAAATTTAAATTTTATATATATGAATGGGTGCGGATGCGAGCGGGATACCCAAAACCCATTGCAAATGGGAATAGATGTTTAAATTTTACACCCGCTATAAAACAGGAGCAGAGACAGATTTTCTCCAATTAGTCGAAGACAGGTGTGGAGGATAAAAAATTCATCCTGCTCCACTCCATTTTCATGCGTACTAGATACTCTGCTAATTGATGACATACCTCTCGAGAGCTGACACGTGTGTTTCAAGGATTGTATTCACAATATGTGAGTAAACATACCTGAAGAGAGCTGACAGATGTGCTTCAAAGATTGAATTCACAAATACGAGTAAATCACATACCGATTGAATCAGTCCACATTAGTGATTATACTTTATTTTATATTCATATATGAAAGATTTTTTATATTATTAATCAATTACAATAGAATTAATTTTATATTTAATTTTTAGTATAACTATATATAGAATTAAATAATGAATAGTTGTAATATACTGCTAATATAATACTTTTTTAATTTTTTATACTAAAATTACCGTCCATTAAGGTCTATTGTATAACCAACTTATGGCTTAAATTGACCTATTTAATAAAAAAGCTAGACTTATGTTATTTTTAAAACTTATTTATTTAAATAGGTCAGGTTATAAAAAAATTTATTAGATCTGAGAAGTCGATCTATATATATTTTATTATTTATTAATATTTTTTTATTATTAAATTAATAATATTATTTTCTATTTTAAATTCTATCAATTAGACAATCACTCGGTAATCATTTTATATTCAGTAGTCATTCCATATTTGTTTAAGAGGTAATAATGAGTGCGTTTATTTCAGAAAAAAAATCTATTATTTAAAATCAAAAATTATTTTTTAGGGTTTAAATGATGTTTATTTCAGATTTTATAAAAATTATTTTGTACTTTTTGTTTTATTTAATATATATAGATATGTGCATTGATATTCATATGCGGATAGAATCATGTGGTATGAGTAAAACATTTAAATATTTTAATGTGAATAAAACTTTTCAATAGGCTTTCAGACCACACCATACATTTAAAAAGGGCAGGTTAGACAAAAAAAAGTTTATGATATGCCATAGACCTAGAAAATAAATCGAATGTCAAACTCAGACATTTCAATGTTTGATCTGGGCTATTCCCAACCCTAATTAAGATGCATGTCAATTGAACTATGTCTAAAGACCTTATTGGTCATATCATATCGATAGATAATGATTTGATTTGGTTAATTTAATGTCGAACGTCATGTTTACTAAAATATGTTTCATAATAATATGTTTCATGATTAAATATTATCATCTTTAATATCAAAATAGTTAAATGATAAATTCATTTTGTATTGTTGAACACCAATGTCTCAATACAGTGTTCTATGTGAATTTTCTCATAATTTTAAATCATAATATTTCAAGTATAACTAATGGATAAGTATTATTTGAATTTTTCAAAAAGTGTTATTTTAAAATTTAAAATAGAAGATTAAAGTTAATTAAATCATCTATAGTTAAAGTTATTGCACATTTTCACAAAAAATATCACATTTATTAAAAAAAAATGTTTTAAAATGAATCATACTTTCAATGCATATTAGTTATTGAATTGTTAATAATATCTTTAATTATTTATTACAAATAAATAAATATATATAAAATGAGATAATAAATTATTAAAGACATTATAAAAAAAATTAATGGTATAAAAAAATAATAAACTTTATTGATTGTTTTGTTACGTATAGAAAAATAAAAATGGCAATTAAAAAAGAACACTAGAAACTTTTTTATAATATAAAAGTTAACATTTGAATGTATATTTACACAAATGATAATTTTTCTTTTTGATACAATACTCAAACGATAAGCTAATATAAGTTACACAAGTTATACACGTTAATTATTTTATCGAATTTTTTTATAGAACACTCTCAATGTTTCTTACTATACGTGACAAGTGTTATATATAAATAGAGATGAAGATATTTTTTTGGGATTTTATGATAAAAGTGAATGCATGATAAAGATAATTTAATACAAAGTTATTATTATTTTTTCATCTATGGTCTTTTTAAAATATATGAAATGAGTTAAAATGACATCTTAACATGTTGGTGTTTTTTGTAAAAAGAAAAAATGTTAGTGTTTATACTCTTAACACTTAAATGTTTTTTCTCATATCTTTTAAAATATGTTAGTGTTTAAGATATGAACGGAGGTAGCATATCAAACGTCAAATATATTTCCATTAAAATGTTAGTGTTGTTGTTGCTCACTAAATATTACTACTATCATGGTAAAAATAGTAAAAAATGTAAAGAAGTGCATCGCAATACACGTTTATAAAATATTATAAGTTTTAAAAAAAGTTCGAATGATACACAAAATTTTGAGTTTGTGTATGCTAAATGTCACCCTCGGGTCTATGTCTGATTCTCAAGTGCTTCAATTTTCGACACAAGTCAGTTTAGAAAATATTACTACTAATATAAGAGGAAGAGATCATACTAATAAAAAAACTCAAACTTGTGTTGCATCCTTAGTGGAAGAAGAGACATTTCTTATTCTGGTTCAATATTTCAAAGAGACATTATTTTTTGTTACGAATCAAAGATAATTTCAACACATATCACAGGTAATGGCTAACGAGGAACCAAGCTTAGCTAAAATCAAGATGACATCATTTGAATGGTATAATTTAAAAGTGTGAAGTCTACTACAAAGATGTCAAGCGCATACCAAAAAACGGCACCTTGAATAAGAACGTCTTGACTGATGCACATGCATTTTATTCATAAAGTTAATGGGTGTTGTTAAAATGTCACTTGACGTTTTGTATTTTTTAATAATATTTAACAGTGGGCTACAATATGTTTTTTAATTTTCTTTTATAGATAAGATCATATAATTACCACCAGAAATTTATACACAGTTATGAGATCATCATGTGTTTAAAGCCGAGATATATGTTCAGTCTAACAATTTCGACAATATTTTTAAACCTTTATCTTTCACTCAAATTATTTTAGTCTTTCCTTTTTAAAGAGGTTCATTTGATCATTTATCTTAACGTTATACCAAATAAGATAGGTTAAACCGACCAAACCTAAATAGAGTAATGAGCTAACATCTAATATAAAATGTCATTTACCTCAACTATGATGCCTCGTATCAAGATAGTTTTCATATTGATGTATTTTCTTTAAAACCTACCATCTTAATTATTCATATTGCTTTACATAGACTCCGACCTACTCTAATCTCAAAGCACCCTTTAAAAAGGAATTTGGATATTTTCCTTTTCCTCTCCCCTATCAGAAAAGAGATAGCCACACAAACAATTTTGGTGATCTTATACACAAACAAAAATGAGTAAATAATTATTTGTGTCTATATATCTCCTCACATGAGGAAAAAAAGAGAAGAGGAATAGGAGATAATCTAAATCCATTAAAAAGGGAATTGAGACCACAAAAAGATACAACAATAGGTCTAAAAAGATGGTGCATATATAGACAAATATCATTTATCTTTATAATAGAAAAGTCACTTACATTTTTTTCTATTTCTCTCGTCTCTTCTTTCCATTCCATATTTTCTACACTCTCATTTTTATGCCTAAAGTTATTCAAAGAAACATAATTCAAACTTGAACGATTCAAATCTAGCAAATGTTTACAATGTGAGACAAATAAAAAATAAATGAAAGGGACCAATCATGGCCACCATCATAGATCTAATAATTAACATGAGAAGTAATCCCTTTACGGGAGACTGAATGCCCTACTTTGTAAGTTTTCTTATGTGGAATTTCAACAACTCATCTATCACACTTACATGTGGTCAAAAACATTAAAAGAAAAATTAAAAAATAGAAATTTTACGTAACTTTCTCCGGTAAAAAAGAAAACCCACTAGAGAGACTATGTGCCCTATCCAGGTCAATCTCCATTCTCATATAAGCATCTCCAACGGTAGCCAAATAAGTTCGTCTGCTAGCGTGTAATTACGTAAAATTCAATTTTTGGCAAGTTCACTGTTGGAGATGTGTCAAGATGTCATCACCGTTCTCTCATGAATGAATGTTACTTTAATTACGGTTACCTTTTTTTCTATTAATTTATGAATAATAATAAATGAATAATTTGTTAGTAGTGGACCCTATTTAATGAACCTGAGTTCACCGTTGGAGTAAAAAATAAATGAGTTATTATTAAATTGTGAAAGTATCGTTCTTTCTTGAGAGCACCTTGATGTCAGCTTGACACAACTCCAATAATGAACTCACCAAGAACTGAAAGTTACGTAACTATACGCTGGTGGACGAACTCATTTAACTACCGTTGGAGATACTCTAAATCGTTCACATGTCTCCACCAATAAATGCAGTAAGTTGATGATGAGAAAAGCCATCAAATTGCTTGGAATAAATACAAATAGAGTAAACAAAGTTTGTAGAAACAATCTTTCAACTGTTAGGCAAACGTTTCTCTAATAAAATACAGAGTACCCACATCAAGGATGATTGAGTTCATCAATGTGAAAATTCAAGTGTTAGCTGCTGTTTGAGAAGGAGGAGGGGTAGGGATGTACATGAGTCAGACCAACCCAACCAACCCAGATCGGTGCACAAAAAAAGGAATTGGATTGGATAAATAAATGTGAATGGACAATATTAATTTCACAAAATAAAAAATGGTTCAAAAAAATTAGATACTAGGTAAATCTAGATCGCACCCATTTTAATTAAGTGACCAAGTTCTTAAAAATTAATTGGTTACTTTATGATGTTATACTTTATTTATTTTGATGGTGGCAATCATTTTATGCAATTTTAAGCAATTTTAAGAACCTTAGAACTTTGATTATATTGATGCTTGCCATGAAAGTATTTTATGATTTTGATATTTTCATTAATTATATGTTTATATGTATTGCTAAAAAAATTGTGAAAAATTTGAAGTTGTCATTTTTTTAGAAAGAAAATTATGGTGCATCATTAACAATTAAATTAAAAAAAAAAATGTGGATAATCCAACTCAATCCAGAAATAAGCAGGTTGATCCAACCAAACCTAGAACTGTAACATACGATTTTTTTACCAGACCTAATCTAGTACTCCTTACACAGTTTAAGTTTCAGTTGGCCAAAACTCGGCCCAAACCGAACCACGTACAACCCTAAGAAGGGGTATCTGTCTCTAGATTTACTTTTATCCTCAACAAGTAGAGGAGGTTTAAGTTGGTTTTACTTGGGGATGTGAACAAAAACTTTCATCCGGAATATATACACAGCACATTATAAAGGCACAATCATGTAAAGTTTAGTTCCCATCAACACCAGTTATTATAGTAAAAATAATAGATACAAATTGAGATGAGAAGCTAAACAATACATAACATATTTACATATACTTCCCGGAACCTTGTGTTGGGCAAAACCGTAGAACGCCACCATGCGAGTGATTTAGCTTCCTCGAGCGTAAAATAAAAATACTTCAACCATTCTCCAGAACTCAGCATCGTGCATGAGATTTAGCTCCGACCTGCATCCACTGAAAAACCTCGTACTCACAATTCCCACCAATTTGAAGATGACAAGGTAAAACAGGATGAGAGTAACTAAGAAAAATTTTGATACTGAAAACAAATTGGGCAAGATCACATGATTGTCAAAGCAACATTTGAATTCAATGGAAACCCTGTTTCTCAATCACATAACTGTTACATAATGAAGGAGCAAACTTAAATAACCTTATCTACTTGAAAATCGGTGACAACTAGAACATAATTTAAAACAGTTCTCAAGATTATTGATTTCTAGAATGAGGAGACACTCGAAAACATCCAGGCCTTGATATTCCAATACAATAATTTCTCAAGAATGGCAATAAAATCATGATAACTAACTTGGATCCTTACTCCAATGCATTACTATTATGTTTTTAAAAAACATATAGAGATTTCACGATTTTATTTCCTCGTTTATGAGATTCATGTTTAACTGCATCAAGAGAGCACGGCAAGAATTCAAGCTATTTAACAGTTTATATTCAACAGTACAAATATCGTAGGTAGCTATTAAGAGAAAGTAGTTTATAAGCTATTAACGAGAGTTAATGAAATATTAACCACTTCCTTTAAAAAAATTGTCAAGAAAATTAGTTTATATTAAATAAAATAGTACTATACCTTGGATTTCACTAGAGTGAGAAGCCAGGCCAGGTAGAGCTGATGCTCTTTGGGATAAAGGTGTTAGTGGAGGTGATGCAGCTTCTTCAACCTTTTCTGGAATTTGGTGAGTATGCAAATACTTATTAGTAACATTCAATACCGTAGATCTCTGACTACTTGAGGGTATAGAAAAACTACGAGAGACCATTATGGGTGGAGTTGGAAGTGGAGATGCTGAACTTGATACAACAGGAGGAAATTTATTAGTTGTGGGATGCTCTGGATTCCTTGATACTAGAGGAGCAGAGTGACCTACTCGAAAAGATTTTGTTGCCTTGCTGGTTTGATTACCAGGAGGTCTAGGAAGCTCATGTAGCTCACTTATCCTGGGGGAAGAAACAAGGGGAGGTGAAGCACCGGGAGATGCTTTTGGAGAGGAAGGCTGGGGTATGGGCATACGTGGAAAACCCCCAGAAATTGGTTTTACTGACAATGGCTTATTAGTCAATGGACCTGAAAAGGCTTGCCTTTTTATTTTCTTAGTATCAGAAACATTAAAAATATCAACTTGTGGAAGTGATTGACCCTCTGTCGACGGACGTGGTAACTGGGTGGATGTAGTATCACTGTTGCTTTCTTTGAGAATAGAGTGAGCTCTAGGGATAGCTGGTTCTGACAATTTACCATCAACAAAATCTTTCCCATTCTTTTTATCATCCAAAGGGGATGAGTGCCACAAATCATGCGAAGATCCACTTGCACTTAAGCGCGGCGCAGAGCTAGTTTTTGCTTCTTTGATGTCGACAGGTGTAGGAAGTACATAAGCATTAGGCTTTGCTGCAGATGATGACAACAGTTGTCTTACTTTTTCAGCTGGGTCAAATTTCTTTTCTGCAAATATTGGAGCTGAAAAGCTGACTCTTCGATCTCTATTTGATACTTTAAAATCTCCATGGTTCTTGTCTAAACTTGTCTGCCAGAAGGAAAATTAATAAAAAGTATTACGGGATGACCAAAGTCAATAATTATTTGATCTTTTTCATTTGGAGACCAACTAGATCAAGGCAATAGTGAGAATTACATGGCCATTGTTATGATGCCAGACCAATATCCTTAAACTAGGTCTCAAATAATACTTTCAGAACTTATCCTACATATAGAGATCTTGTTTTTAAATATTCTAGGTCTAGAGAAGTTGAGGATCTTATTTACCTGGATTTTACTTTACAACTAATTTAAGATTCAAATGGGAGTGGAAAATTGGATAATCTCAGCTAGTAAAGAATACCTCTGCAGTTTCTGTGGTTGAAGCTCGAATATTTGAACGCCCTGATTCTTCCACCTGGCAGTACATAAGCAATGATCATAACAAGCTGAATCAATAACTCTGACTATGAAGAAGAAAAAAATGAAAGTAAGTTTTTATGTTGGAGTAAGATATTATTTATAAATGTAAACAGGCACAAAACAACCAAAGTGATACTTCTGTTCTGTGATATTCCTTTTAAAAAGGTATGCAATAAGCACAAACAATTCAATATGCATCTAGGCATTAAAAACCATACAATTATGAGTAATATTGAATTTCTACCTCAGCTGAGTTTGGCGATGTGGAGACATTATATGTTCCATCCTTGTTTGATCTGTAGTTAAAACTCAACTCACTACCTTCAGTGACCTCATACTCATTCCCATCATCTTCAAAACTACCTTTACCATCATCATCTTCAAGGCCACTGAATTGGTAATCAATATGTTGTTGCTCGGCAACCACCCTAACATGTGGCTCAACAGCCTCCAGTGATTTAAGTCCCTTCCGAAAGAAATTCAACTATATTTAAAGTAACAAAAGGAAAATAGATACATCAAGACTAGAACGACAAAGGATCCCAAAGAATTGAATGAGAAAGAACAAAAATTTAAGAAAACCTGAGCAGCATGGTGACGAGCTGCTTGTGTTAGGAGACTACGTGACTGGCCTTGTTTCAGGGATTTTAACCGAAACGCACAGAGTGTTGCTTCCTCTTCGTATTCACCGTGAGCAGCTTGCAACTGCTGTAAAGTGAAACTTTCACCCTTACCACTTTTTGACTTTCCTTTCTCTTTCTGTTGGGCAATCATGTATTCATAAACTTCTCTGAAAGCAATACAGTAGATTAAGGAAACATTCACGAGGCACAGAAAACAAATAGTGCTTTTATATGTATAGACCTTTTTTCATCACATTGACGCTTCATATCCTGCATGATAAATAGAAAGACAGTGAGATGTAGTAAAAAGACAACTCTATAAAACACATAACTATAAAGCAGCAAATTCAATACATTTCCAAATTTATTACCATGTTCCTAGGCAAGGCAATCTATATAGTTCTAAAAGGCATCAAAGATGACAGTTTTTTATGTCTCAGAGAGCTTAGTAAGGACACCTTTATTATGTCCGGAAAGACAAGCTTGCAATTCGAGAATGTGAAAATCAAAATAACACTTTCTCAAAGGTGGCTGCTGCCAATCCACACAACCTTTACCTACTATGCTAGCTGACACAAGATCTAGAATTGCAGGTAGAGCCAGTAGCACTTGCGGCCCATAACACCACCTCCTCTAGCACTGCTGAAGTGTTAACTCAATGGAAAGACCTTCCAGCTTTTGAAGCCACGTGGCAATCCGCATACATTATCCAGGAGCAGAGTCCAAGTTTTCTCGTTGAGGATAACGTGAAACTTTGGGGGGAGTATTGTCAGTAATAGACCTTCAATTGTGAGGACTTATTCTAGGACAATAATTGTTTAGCTTCTGTAATTATAAAAGTAAAATAAAGAGGAAAAGAAGAGAGAGGGGTTCGGATTTTTTGACTTGGCTGGCTGGGAGAGACTAATCTCTCCAACTCTTAAGCAGTAATCATCTCTCTCTCTATTCTATTATTGAATTTCTCTATTCCTTTGTAAACTATATCTCTGTTGGAAAGACAATTCCCAGAGTTTAACTAAATAAATCAAAGGAATAATTCTAATAATTAGTTATTTCTTTCTTACAGCAACATTAGGCAGAAGGCACAACTTAACAACTTCTAAAAATATCAGTGCATTCACAAACTCAATTGAGTTGAATATAGATAATAAGTACAGTGGATGCATGTATAAGGTGGCAATTAACTTCTCCTACAGATCTCAAATAAGGAAAGAAAAATTGATATTGCAATTAAATCAAAAGTAAAGCACTTGGAGGAGGGAATATCAGATAAGTCTCACGAGTTTCATTCAGGATTATATTCATTAAACAACTGCAAAGAAAAAAAAACATTTTTACAAGCAAAAACAACTATTTATATACATATACACAGATGTGTATCGTATACCCGTTAAACCAGATATGGAGGCAACAAACAAACAACCAGAATATGTCACCAACTATATACATACTGATAATGTAAAATGATCAAACTCTAGTAACATTTTCCCGAGGTATTATAATTTTCACGCATTACAATGAGTCCCAATACATTATCTTCTGTTAATTGTATATATGTTGTTCTTTAATGATAGAAAACCACATTTTCTAGTAACATTACTTAGTAATAGCTACTAATCAGTGAAATAATATTGAAATACTGAAATAAATGAAATGAGGGGGAAGTGGACAACAATGAGAGCTTACATATATGCATTAACCAATGGGTGAGCTTTTTAAATAAACAAATCAGACAAATAGAAACGTACATAAACATACCTCAACAGTTCTTAGTTCATTAAGAAGAGACTCTGATGGTCTGGTTATAGTCAGTGCTACGTGAGAACGCTGAGGAACAGAAGGGATAGAGTCATAAAAGTTTTGTAAATAAACTGCGCTTCAAGAAGAAATCAAAAGGTTGCACTCAAAGAAAAGCTTACGTAGCTATCAACAAGTTTTTGAAGGTCAAGCTGCACATTTCCAAGCATCCCCAAAACTTTACCTGCATACAGTTCATAACAACTGTAGCAACAACTACACATGATTTAAATCAACTAGCATACAAGCTAGGTAACTTAGATATGGAAGAAGAAACATTTACCCACTCACCACTTTCATTGTCATCATCTAAGGCAGTTTTCTCCAATAGACAGGTACCCATTTCTTGCAGTGACTCCGAAAATTCTGGAACATTGATCACAATAAAGATACCTTAGAGACTTTTCAAGGCAATAACTAATCAATGAAACCAAGACAACAAAAAGAGCCAGTAATGCAGAAGACCATGCTAGACATAGCCAGTAATGCAGAAAAACATGCTGGTCTGGGACTATGGCAATTGAAAATGTAAATTTGTATGTTTTAAATTGTTGGAGACATTATATATATTATACAGTGCATTTGTGTCAATAGTGTAAATGACCATGCTGGTCATGGACTATAGTAACTGGAAATTTAAATTGTTGGAGACATTATATACAACGCACATCTAATGGTGTTTCTGTGCATATGTTGAATCAACTACGCACACATTCCAAACTAATGTGTACTAAGAAACAAAAAAATGGTCGCTTCCATAGGACTGTTAGGAGCCCACTGAACGTGAAAACAAGTAAATAGTCATTTTAGTCCTTAAAATTGTAAAGGTTGGTCAATTTAGTTAGTCACCTCTACAAAACAGCAATTTAGTTCCTCCATCAAAATATTTTTTAAGTAGACATTTTTCAAAACCAATAAAATACATACATACAGATGTAAATAGTCTTTTGTTACATCAAAACAAGCATTAACCTTCAAAATTGTGGTACAATTTTATTAAAAAAAATGACTTAATTGATTGATATTTTCCAATTTTAGGGACTAAATTCACCGACCCTTACAATGTCAAGAACTAAAATGTCTACTTACTCTGAAAACAACCAAGCTCAAATCAGTGACTTACATATTTGGAAACATAAATGAGGAAAAAAAAATTAAGATCCAGTTCCTATAAATTAACTAGGTCACATGTGAGGAAAAAAAGAAACGTGATGAATTATCAACAGAAAGTCAAAGATTAAATCTTACCATAAGCACTGTTTTCAGTAGCAGCAGCTGCAGCAAGCAAACTATCATAGCAATCTCTCATCTCTTGCATGTACTGCAAAACGGAAAAGAGAACCCAAAATGCCACTAAAATCAGTAAACCAGATTATACATTTTTCATCAATTTCCCACCAGTAGTACAATCAAATTTCCACAAACTAACCCTATAGCTACAACTATGAGATCATTAATTTTCCATCCAAAACACATCATTCAAAGTGTTTTGAACTCTAGAACAAAAACCCTATCATATCAATCATTTTTTCATCACAAATTTGTCAAAAATAAATAAACGAAGTTAAATAAGAACTTTATGCGACGAAACACGATGTGAGGAATTCTAGATCAAAATACACATAAGTACACAATAACAAAAATAAATTCCTGAAATTAAAAAATTAATTCCAATCATATATAAAGGAAGCAAAATCGATGGTGCAGTCACAAATAGTAACATCAAGAGATAGAGAGTAACGAAAGGACCTTAGCAGCGAGAGCAAGTTCGTCAAACATAACGGAAGGTTGAAGGTCCTTCTTATCCTTGGAAACAGTTTTGTGAAGTGCAATTCGCTTCAACTTGTTAAACGATGACTTCATTTGATTGAATTTTTGTGAAACCTAGAGAAGAATAAAACGACAGCAAGAGTGCAGAAAACGGCAAGGGAGAAAGAGAAAGAGAAAGTTTAGGTGAGAATCGAAGGAGAAAAGTTTGTAAAAGAATTGGACATTATTATTAGAGTAGAGATGATGGTATGGATTTGGGTCAAAGAAAGGGAAGTGAAGACAGATCAGAAAAGAGAAATATGAGAAATCAAATGGGAATTACTCTTAACAAACGTCATGTCCCTTAGCCCAGAACTCAACTCGCACGCTTAACCCCCACCTCACTACACGTGTGCCAATTTCAAGACAATATATTTTCTTTTTCTTTTTAAAAAGTAAAATAAAATATATCTATATTTCTCTCTGCTTAATGATATTCGAATCTACAAATTATAGAATTCAATATATTTATATAAAATGAAAACTATTAATCCAAAAATCAATTTTATATACAAATTTTGACTTCAATTTCTAATTAATTTAAAAACAAAATCAATTCTTTATAAGAATCAAAACACTTTAAAATGATTTCTACATCAAAATAATTCAATACTTCTAGAATCAATTTTGGTATATATATATATACTTATTTTTCTCATTTTAATAATGTCTATTCATTTTTATTTTAAAAAAATTTGCAATAAAATTCAAATATATTAAATGAAGAAATTCAGAGTTCAACATCAAACTCTAACATATTAATATAAAATATTCTTGTAGAACACACAAATTATTCATACTTATGTTGTCTTTCAATAATGTACTACATTTTTTCTACATGTTTTATTATATTACTACTATATTATATATTCCAGTCAACCAAATTTATGATATATGATTTTATATTACTTATTTTTGTTTGATATTAATACGGTAGTATCACATTAAATGCAGTTTATAATTTTTCTCTCTTTGTTTCCTTAGTCTTTTCTCGTTTGGTTCTTTTATTGCAAAATCAATTTTATATTCAACGCTTGTTTTTTCAATTTCTTTTATTAATATTGATATTACTATTATATTTTTCCATATTAATGAAATAATAATTCATTTTGTAAAAAAATTATAAATAATATGTAACTAAAGTAAAAATATTAAAATTGGATTTAAAACTCTCATATTTGTTTTCTTTGGGAACAATATATGTTTTTTTACAAGAGTTAACAACATGTATATAATACATAATACAAGAAATGACAATAAGTAGAGTGTTGTACTTCTTGTTCTCATAATTGCTTTATATATAATGATTTAAGGAACGTCAAATGTATATTAAGAGAGGTCCTAAAAAACTAACACAAGTTATAACTTCTAACGTTTACTTATATAACAAAAATTACATTTCTATACAATTAATACAGATACTTATAAAGAAAACTAATTAAGTTCAGATGTTATGACGCAAAAAAATTGCATTACAATTGCAACTAAATTGAAAAACTATTAAAAATGAATTTTAAAACATAACCATAAATTACAAGCTCAATTATTTTAACAAACTTATATACAACATAGCCTTAAAATAAAATATACAAACATAATAAAGTTGTTAAATACAACAAATAATATTAGATTTCAACATTGAATAAATATTACAGTATACTTTATTTACTAATAAATAAATTTATTCACTTAAATTGGTATAATAGATCGATAAAAAATAACACAAATTCAAAATCACTAAAATAAAAAATCATTAGACAAACATATAACATTCATGTTAATAGTATAAAATTGTAAAATATTTCAAAATATATAAAAAAAATTTAAGAAATCCAATAATGAATTAATGAAATAAGAAAATTCTCAATTCAAGACATCTCAATAATAAAACACTCAAATACAAGACACTTACGATATCCGCATAGATACAAACGCTAAACCCTTAAACCCTAAACCAAACAACAAAAACTTCAAAACAAAAACCTTTAGATCAACTTGTTAAAATAATAGTTTAAGTATCAAATTAGATTTGACCATTATTGATTTAAATCATACCCAAATTATTTTGCTTTATATATGAGCCAACACCAACAAAGAAGCTTCATGTGTTCCATCATCTCGATAATGTTACATTCTTCACGTCTACATTTGAGTTCTACATCAAATTAAGATAAGCATATTTCAATAACACATATCATTAGTTGAATTATTCCAAAGCCATGAATCATTAATATGATCTTGCAAATGGGCGTTAGCAAACAATGACGTGTTGGGGAATCATAAGATAGCATTAAAAAATTCTTTTTAAAATCATTCTCGTCGGCAAAAAATTCCTTTAGCAAGGATCATGTAAACAAAAGTTGTTACTAGAATGATATGTGTTTACTACTTGAAGCGTCGATGAGACATATCACCAACATAAAACATTTCTCTTCAATGAGGCTTTAAATCACCAACACGGAAATTATTTGAGTCTTTACATAGTCCATGCTAACACAAAACGGAATATAGTGCTAGTTAATCAATGGAGGCAGTGGCAATCATGAATACCTGAGAAATGTGCTCTTTTTCTATTTATAGATAATTGACCACTAAAATTTAAGACTCTTATTTTTTACTGAAACCAAAATAAGTCCTAAAAGTTATATTTGATTAAACTCTTTTAATTAAATACAAATTATTAATTAAATTAAACTATATTAAATTAAACTAATTGTCAACTCTTATTTATTTAATCAAGTTCAATCAAATAAATTATAAATATATTAATGTATTAAATCATATTTAATAAGATTAACATCTATCTAATCAAGTCTTATTTAATTTAATCATTTAATTTGTATTCAATATTCTATGCGTGTGACCCTTATAGGTATTCACGGAAATGGTAATAATATTAAATATTATATATAGCTTATATAATAAAAAATATTATAAACGTTGATTGACATCTAACAATGGATCATTGTTACCTAAATCATGAGAAAATACGTTATATGATTTAAACCTTTACCACAACCACTATCTATCGTGCAATAATTATTCATTTGTCCAAATGTCTAATTGAGCGCAAGTCATAATATGTGTCATCCTTGCAATGCTCAATTATTTATTTCTTAATCCAAAAGTAGACGAGTAAAATCAATTGATCAAATATCACATATTAATCGATTTTAGCATGACCATGCATTTCCACGATCTTACTCTATCGAGTAGCTCAAGACATAACTCATATTATGTAGGAGGGATGAATCATATTTATATCATTCACACCCCTCCATATGGTTCATTGTAAGTGAAATAACCACATGTATAATTTTCGTGTTCGTTTGATGGTCTTAAAGCCTACGACTCTTCATGTATGATTTATAGTAACTTTAAGTCGAATGACTACTCACTATGGTCGCATGAGAATTGATAATGATACTTACACAACACTTATGTAGTATTCTCATGGCAGACCAATCTAATATAAATATTGCACCTAATATTTATATATGTGTGTGGTGACTTAATATCTCATATCTATGACCCGTCAGATACGGTCATCTGTTTACTCACATAATAGTCTCAATCTATTATTGTCGTCCTAATTGACAATATATTTTGACTATGGATACTTTAAGAATAATGTTATAACGACCACCCATTTACTCACAAATATATTAAACAAATTATATGTTCTCAGGACTATATTATGTTATACTATTAATAACATAATAAATGTTGTTTTGTACATATAACCAAAATTAGATATATGACTTAAATCAATAATACAAAAAATAATATTATATATAAAATAAGTTGGCATTAGGGCTTACACCAACATAACATACATTCTACCACTAACTCCTCTTTTTAATGAAACAAATTATGACATCATCTTCACCTATAATCCTACAACATCTCACCCCAAACAAAACATATTTGCCATTGTTATATATTAGTCACACACTATCCAAACAATTGCCTAAACCTAATATAATGGTTTGTCGTTCAACCAAAACAAAGTTCATCCCATAACCTACTTTGTTGATTAAGTTGTTAGAAATCCAATGTTCCTCTACTCCCCCACCTGTAAGTTTTTAATATTCATCCATCATGACGGATATCAAAAAGTGCTCTCTTCCACCACCCCATTAAGATTACTATTCACACACTTCAAGCCACTTTGCTTGATCTAATGACCCCCCTACCCCCTCACACACACACAAAAGGATTTAAAAATGGATTTAATGTTTACTTAATTTTTAATTGACCGAAGTTAATATGTCAATTTAAATCAAAATAACACTACACTAACACAAAAAATCAAATAACGCTATACCTAGACGATGCGAGGTAATTACTCGTAAACATATTGTCACCTCTTTCACACTTAGTTACTCTATGAATAATTTTTGTGAGAACCAAATAAACCCACGTTACACATATGTGTTAATCCTTTTTATTTTCTATTACATCAATGTGACTCTTGTGTTGCTTTTGGACAATGACCTAACATTATGGCTATTATATGATTTGATTTGATTAGCTTATATCATAACGATCAAATTATACGAATCTCAATATATAAGTTTCAATATTAATGCATTATTCTACCATGAACATTTGATAAAACAAATAGAATCGTATCAAAAAAATTGGGGACAAAATGTATATCTTTTTAGAGACTAAAATATCATAGCATATATATAGTTTATGGACTAAAATCGCAATTAAAAAAAAAACTTGTACTTGACCACCTCCCTAATGATCTATTAAAAGATAAACACAATAACAAAATACAAAATTAAGAAAGTTAGACTGCAGTAATTAAAGGGAAACATAATTTACAACCTATATATATATATATATATATCACAAATACATTCAAAATTCCATTAAATCTTCTACATACAAACATCAGAATGTGTGTTTTTTCTTCTGAACCTAATAAGTAACCAATTTTTTAGCGTAGATGAGGTAAGAATTTCAGGTCTCGTGTAGTTCTTGCAACTATTTTGTGGAAAGAAGTTTCAGCATAGGACTGAGTGCTAGAGTTGTAGCAAGCAAAGTTCACACCATTTTTTTCTTCCCTCTTCCTCTTCCTTTATTCATAACATTCCTAAATCCTAATCCTCTTCTCTCTTTCTTCTCAGTTTCCTGCTTAAAGGAATAGAAACAGAGTTTAGCCAATTGGGTACAACAAAACACAAAATTTTCGGTCTGTATGTATAAATAAATTATCATAAATAAACAAATCCAACTTCCCTCTATTCGATAAATCCCCATATTAACACATTCAGAATATCAACGATCTTTTGATTATTCCAGATTCAATTTTTTTATTTTGAATTATATAATAAAAATTAAAATTTGTATTTTTTTTTTAAATTGTGCAATTAAATTGAATAATTGTTGAGGTCCCAAATACATGAATATGCGATTCCTTGATTTCAAATTGAGTACTAAGTATACACTATATGTCAAATAGATTATAATTTCTCCCCCCCCAGTAACATTAATTTGCTTATACATTTTTTTTTTATTATTGAACTTTTTTTCCCAATTGTTTTGATTCTTTTAACTTTTTAAGTAAAGCTATCCCTAAAGACTAGTCAAATCTATCTAATTTTATAAAAACAAATGAGGTAGATAAGGGAACCCATGACCATATATACCTTGTTGGAATTGACACTTTTTTCGTTTCTTGGCTTTGTTGAATCATCATCACCTACAAAAAGAACCGAACCAACCTTAGAATCAACAATTATTGGCAATAAAGTTTTTGAAGTATAAACTAAATAAATATATATCAAACATTTTTTTTCTTAATCCTCCGATTTCCAAATAGTTATTAGGGTTAATAATCCACATATGTAATCGTTGATTGTTCCGATCAGAATTCAAATTTAATTTAATTAATCATATATAGATTATATAAATAAATAAAACATAATTAATCATAAAGTTAGAGGAAAATGTAACATATATTAATTAAAAAATCACATGAAAAGAGTCACATTACTCACTACTATTTTTTGTGCTTTCTCCAGAATCACAATCATTAGAATCTACTGTAGAAATTCTTGTATCCACGGAATCAGAACAAAAATTTCTATCGACCAAATCATTGTCATTACAATATTCTCTAAAACTTGGTGATCCAGGTCCAATTACTGTATCCTCATTATTATTCTCCTCCTCCTCTTCATAATTCATAACATTTTTGTGATCAATGCTAATTTTATCCTCTTCTAATTTTTTTTGTCTCTCATTAATAATCACATTATTCCTTTCCTCATCTTTCTTCTCTATCAACCCTTCCTCATTCCTTTTGGGTTCTTGACAATCACTATAATCGTCATCAACATTTTCACAAAACTTCTTATTGTTGTCTCCAACGGGTGGAACAATGGCATTTTGATGACGTAGCCGACCGTAGACACGACGGCGACCGGTGGTTGCAATATCATTTCTGTCCATGGTTGAGATGCCACAACCCATGATAAAATTATATATAACAATGAATTAATTAAGAAGAGATTAAAGGAGGGTAATGAAAATTGAAGAATTGGGTTAACAATAATAATAAGGGTTGAGAATGTGACATTATAACAATATTTAAAAGAAATAAAAAATGTAGAAACGGAATAACAAATTATGGATAGCTGGTTGAGGGTGTTGTGTTGGGTTTGAAATGTAATATGTGAGCTTCTTGTTTGTTTTGTTGTGTAATTAATTAATTGATATTATAAGGAACATTTCTCATGTATGTTTTATTTGCCTCATCCTCAATGTTGTTCTAAGGGTTGGGTATAGCAACTAGAAAAATGACAAAATTGGAAAACAAAGACTTAATGTATTTTTTAAATAAAAAAAGAGAAACCGAATAAAACCACTAGTTTGGTGTGCCGCTGACAATTATCCTCTGCAAGTAATTTTGTGAACCGGGTTCTATGGATTGTTTTCTTTTTCTTTTTTGGTGTGAACCTCTCCGAATATCAAATAGGTCTTCAAACTACAAAGTTTTTTAATAAGATATTTTAATTAATATATTTTTTATAAGTAGGTAATTCAGTTACACTATAATTAATCAACTGTAAGTCAACGGTAACAATATGATTTTATTAAAAATATACTAATTTAGAGATTAATAACAATCTATTAAATTTTTTAAAATTATTTAATTAGAATATTCGCATTCATTAAACATAAATTAAAATTTGTGTAAAAAAAGTAGAATATTTAGAGGTTTTTAAATAGCATTGGGTCCCTAAACAAAATTAGGTTGTTATTAGATTCTTGAATTAATTTCAATTGACTAATAGTATTGTACCGAAATTGATCTAACTAATTTTTTTTATTAGTTTAGGGATTTGATTATAGTTTTTTTAGTTTAATAACCTATTTAAAAATTCTCGAATAGTTTAAGAATTTAATGAGTAGTTAAATCTATTTTAAAATGTTTACAAGGTTAATATTTATATATATATATATATATATATATATATATATATATTTATTGTTTTTACTTAAAAATTGAGAATTTTAATAATCTTTATCTTCAAAACTTCAAAATTAAATAAAAAAATCCTTTATAAGATAGAGTTTTTTTGAATGTTAATGGTGGTGCTTGAAGATAGTCTATGTTGTTGGATGTTTTTTGGTTGAAGATGGAGATGAAAATAATGTTAAGATTGTTTTGGGTTGAAGATAATTTTTGAACAAAAAAAAAAAATAGTAACATTGTGTAGGTTTTAAAAGATAAATACCTGAATGACAAAAGAAAGATCCGTTATAAATAAATAAATAAGATGAACAAATTTGAAAGATTTTTTTTACAAACACAAATGATGTGTTTAAAATTAGCATCAAAGAGTGTAACAAAATCAAATGCAGCAAAAAATTCATTAAATTGTTTGAATATTATATGATAGAAGATACACTTAAATATTATCAAGATCATGCTACTAAGTATCCTATAAAATTAAAAAAAAACAGAATAAAATACTTATAAGGAGGTAAATTGTACAACTTCCATTATTAAATTTTTATTTTTGATTAACAAGTGCTTAATAACACTTGTTAGCATTTTTCATATAATTAAGGTGAATTATGAAAATACATTAATTTTGTTTCTAAAAACATTCACCATTAAGAATGTCAATCAATGTGCATATTGATTTTAATCTTTTAGTTAGTTTTAGTTGATTTTATGTTTTATAAAATAAGCATTATAATTGTTGATGATGTACGGAGAATCTATCTACCTCGTTTAATTTTGTTATTTTATTTTATTTTCATCCAAAATAAAAATAAATAAATGGAAGGATGTCTTTATTTTTTTGACTCAATACTTACTTTCATTAGATTGTTTAAAATGATTATTATATTAAGTAAGAAAAATAATAATTATATTGATATTTTAAGGAAGAAAAGAATTTTATTGGATATGATATTTTGAAGGTTCAAACATTTGGCAACACATCATTTTCCATATTTAACTATGTTTTAAAAGAAATATAAATTTTAACTTTATTGTATATGTTGGCTACCGGTACACAAGCTTTTTAATGGGTACCAATGAATTTACCTTTAAAAAGGTGGGCAAGTCTTTAACAAGAATTAATTATTTTTATACTACTAAAATATAAAATGCATAATATTTTTATTGAATATTATTTATTATTTATTAAGTGTTAATTAGAAAGACTTTCACAAGAATATACCAAAACTCTTAATTATATCCATTATTGTATATATTCTATTTTACGGCTTATATTTTTATTTACTAGTTCTTAAGTTTAATTTTATATTTATCTTATACGGAAGGTGCAACTTTACAAATATAAAAAATTAAAAAGGATATTTATTCAATAATTTTGGTGAAATACAATTAAAGTTTGAATAATTTTTTTTTATTTATAAATAAAATGATAAATAAACTCGCATATAACTGCAAAGTTAAATTCGAGTAATGATATTCAACTTAACAATTTAATATTTATTAATTAAGTTAAGTATTATCGATCAGATTTTATTTAGTT
>JBBPBS010001064.1:1888225-1902234 GCA_037974835.1 Cicer judaicum | reverse complement strand
AGACTGAAATTGCACACTTCAATTTCAACCGTAAAAAAAAAAGCAAAAAAAAAAACTATCATTTATAAATATTAAAATATATTAAACAAATATTTATAATTGATGCGTAAAAAAAAGATAGATTAAATACTTATTAATGATAGATATAAAAAATAATTAGATACATATTTGACAATGACACAAAAAAATACACAAAAAATATTTGTTATTAATAAAAAAAGAAAAATATTAGACAAAATCTTAATCATTGATAAGTATTAAAAACACATGCGAAAATATTTATCAACGATAGATATAAAAAAATCAAGACACAAATATTCGTCATTAATATATAAAAAAATAATAATAAATATTAAAAATTATGGATAAATTTTTGTTGTTGATAATTATAAAAAATTATAGGATAAATATTTATAATTGATAAATAAAATAAAATATTTTTTTTAGTGTGTAAATGATATACATATAAAATACTAACGACGTGTTACTCTCGCGTAGGGTCTCTTGCTGGTTTTTAAGCAAAAAATAATAATTAATATTTTAATTTAATTTAATTTTTATACATTAACATTATAAATTTTTTTATACAGTGGACAAATTGTAATCAATTATACAAGCGATTTTATAAGTCATCTTGACAAAAATCAAAAATCAAATATTTTAACAATAAAGCTGTTATAATTATTTCAAAGTATGAAAAAACTTACCACTTACAATATATATAAATTAAACAAAATAAATTTTAAATTTTATTATTTGTTTTAGTAATAAAGCTAATAATATTCTTTCGTGTATGTAATATTAGTCTAATTTAGTTTTAGTATATGTAATATATTTTTAAAAATTATTTTTCTATAATTTTTTATTCCTTCTCTTCTAGTATGTAATATCATCTCTCGATTAAAAAAAAATGGTGATTTAAAAATATGTGGCAAGTAAAATATAAAATGTGTTGGTGCAAAACTTAAATGCCGTGTCATTTTAACGATATCTTAGTTGTGGTGGATTCTTGTTAATTTTAATTTTAACACATTATAATTATTTATAAATATAATTTTAGAGTTAATTATGTTAAATGTCAAATATTTATATTATAATTGATTGTCATTGGAAAAATTTGTTATATTTAAATCCAAAAAACCCATAAAATCGGACATCTTCTCCTTTTCATTTAAACTCTTTTAACAACAAAAATAAATTAGTATTAAATCGCACATTTCTCATACATCATTTTTTTTTATATTTTATTTCTTTTTTATTTAAATACCTCTAAATTATCTCTATTTCTCTCTTTTTTTATATATGGTTATCAGAATTAAAATTAGAATAATATTATAAATATATTTTCTTTTATTGAGTAAAATTAATGTGACTCTAAACAACTTTAAATAAAATTTATACAATTTAATTAGATCAATATGAATTTCAAATAATACAAAAGAGTGTCTTGAAATATACATTATATATATATCAAGAGTCGTACAGAAAAATTAGTTGAGATAATTCATCTCTTGTGATTCTCTTCGAGATCTCAACAATGAATAAAAATATTATAAAATAATAAGATACAATAGCTTTCACGTACTTCGATGAAGTTAAAATATGTAATCAAATATATATTTATTGATTATCATTGTTGACACATCCTTAATTTCTATAGATATGTGTGAGAGACATCTAAAGGGTGACTATAAGTGTATCAGAACATAAAAAATAAAAATAAAAAATTACTTTTTATACACTTGTCATGACAACATAATTAGAATGAAAGCTAAAGGGATTTTTCTCTCGAGTATCGTATGCTTACGGTTCTACTACTCCTTAAAGAGCATTGACGTAACTTTTTCCAGGATATAGGACGGTCACAATTATTTCAAATTTTAATAACTTTTATTAAATAATTTTTTATATATGACATTTTATTTGTTATAATAACTTTTAAAAATATTGAAACATTTAAATTATTATTTTTTCAACAACAACTAATGTATTTGATATATTTGATAAATTTTGATGGACCAAATCATGTTTAAACTTTAATGTTGTGCAAAAGAAAGTAATTTAAAATTTTATATATATATTTTTTGTATTCAAAAGTTAAATGTAGAATTTTGATCTCACATATAATATTGGAGAAAATTTTTACAATAAATTTAATTGAATTTATAAAAATAGTTAAATTTTATATAAAAAGAATATATATTAAAAAATTGAAAAATAAATAATAATTAATTGTAAAAACATAGTGAAAATCAAACTATATAAGTTTATAAGATAATTGTGATTTAATATAAATTAATTAGTGATGAAGGTTGAATTGAGATATGTTAATTAATATATATATTGTAGTATATGTTGTTATAATTTTAGAATATATAATCGGTATATTTTATGAGTAAAATTGTAATTGTTGAGTTATCGTTGTCGATATATATATTATATGTGAAAATGACATGTTATATATACATATTTTTTTTATATACAAATTAATTTAATAAATTGACACGAATCATGTAGATTGTATCATATAAATTAATATGTGTATATTTTTATTGGATATTGTAAATTGACATACGTATATGAATTAAAATTTATTTTACTAATTTTTTAAATTATTAAAATTGTATTTTTTATTAGGCTCAATTTTTAAAATTAAAATAGAATCTCCAAAAATTATAATTTAGATGTCTATTATAAAAATCGAAGATAATGATTTATAAATAAAATAATTTTTTCAATATGAATTCTAACTAAATTTTAATTATAAAAGTTATAAATCAAAATTTGATCCACCACTTTTTTTTAAATATATTTTTATAAATTTATAACTTAAAATTTATAATATAATATTAAACTTTTTATTTATAAATTTAAATTTTAAAATTTCGATCACCGCATCCACCACTAACAAAGAGTATGTATTGTCCCATCATAATAACTTTATATAGTCCTCTATATTATAAATTAATATACCTTTTGGTTGCTGAGTTTAATTATTTATTCTTAACCTCCTTATAGAAAATCTTTTAAATCAAAAATCTCCTAAAATATCTTCTGTTTTTGGGATATTTTCTTTGTGGTCCTCTGATTCATTTGGACCACGGAGCTGAAATTATTATTCATTCATATGACTATTTGGTGAAATTTAAAATCTTTTAATTCAATAATATCTAGTCACTACATTATTCATATTACTATTTTGGTGAAATTTGATATTTACTAATTTTATATGTGGGTACAACTAAGCTCGTGGATTATTAATATGACACCACACGAATGGAAGTTAGCTCAACAAATAAGATTGAATTGCATTTATATGATTATTAATATATTCTGACATTTAATTATTTCAAAACATTAATATATCCTACCTTAGCAGTTGTCAAATAATTTTTGGAAACCATTAATTAGTAGTAGACAAAGAATGACGTCACATGAGAAAATTGTTTCCCTTCAAAATTGTGGTTGGTTAAAAACTGTACTATAATGATTCGATGTTACTACAAGCTCAGTAATTAATCTTTTTTGCTTTTATAATGATTCGATGTTACTACAAGCTCAGTAATTAATGGTATATAGTCATGACTATAGACATTGGTATTTAACCAATAGATAAATCATTAATTCCACTTAGAGATGCTCTTGGTAGGTGAAATATTAATTTTGAAATACTTTACAAAATATATACTATAGTATTTATTTATTAATCCAGTTCTTTTTATACGTAAACATGTCAGATTCTATCGGGTGCTATTAAAAAAAGATTTTTAAAATAAATGTATTTGTGTTTCGTTCACCCTTTAAGATAACAATATTAAAAATATTTATATTGGATTGTAATTTTCTTATTTTTAGTTTGATCATTAAATTGAATTCTCTATTCAAAATTGCTTAATTTTAATCTTATTTTTTATTAAAAAAAATCATAATACGATATATTTTAATTGAAGTTCCATATAATTCAGTAATATAAAAGAATCAATATTTTACGTAAGTAGCAATTTTGTTGAGACACTTGGCATGACGACATATTAGGACTCGAATTGAAGGTGTTGCTCTATGTAGTCTTAACTTATGCATACATCTAAAATATTATATGATGTAAATAATTTTACATTGTACGGAATTATAAAGAAGAAGAAGTTTAAAATTAAATATATAGCAATGGTACATTAGTAGGTGAAATTTAATCATAACAAAACGTAACTAAAGACGGATTTAATATATTCTTCATTTCAATTACTCTATTTATGTTCTAAATTCAAATGAAATTATAATATGATAAATTTTAATGAAATTTGTTACAATTGAGTAATAAGAAAATAATTTTATGCAATTAAGCGGAATATTTAAATAAGAAAATAAGGAGAAGAACTGAAGTGATGAAATCAATGTGTTGGTTAATTATTTTGAATAGGTGGAAATGAGTGAATTGTGTATGGTGTAATTTAAGGACTAAGGTCCATGAACTTTTTGGGTTTGGATACTAAAAGTGGATGGTAGATGATTCATTAAAATATGATATGCAGAGTAGATCATTAGTTATAAAGACAATGAAACACGTGTCAATTTCTGGTTAGTCTTTTCGAAATTAATTCTTCTGTGCATAGTATGCTTTTGTAGTCGATAGATTTTCATTAAAGACTGTTCAAAATTTTAATGACCACGACAAAAGCTGTTTTATGTAAAGAAGAAGAAGTTTAAATTTAAATATATAGTAATAGTACATTAGTAGGTGAAATATGAATCATAAAAAACTGTAATTAGAAACGAACTAAACGTTTTTTTAGATTAAATATTTTTTTCATTCCAACTATATCATTTACGTTTTAAATTCACCTTATTGAGATAGGATTTTATTCTTATGTGTTAAGGATGAAATAATTTCTTGATAGATTTAAAATTTAGTAAATTTATGCTAGAGTCTTAATTAATATGGACAGATTCGAGAATTTAAGGGAAATTTATGTGAATTTAGATTGAATAGCATTTTTATCTTCATTTTTGAAATTCAACTTTTTTTTGTCTTCTTCAATACGTTTTATCTTCTTACTTCAGTATATTTAACTAGCTTATTTTATTATATCATAATCGTCTTAAATAAAACGAATTTACTTCAAAACTTGAGTTTAACAAGTTTGAAATTCACTTTTTCTTTTAACTATATTATTTATTAATGCACCTTTTTTTCCTAAACATGCAAGATGTTATTAGGAAAAGATTTATAAGAGAAATATATTGGTATTTTCCTCAACTCTCATAGCAATGTAAATATTTATGCTTATAATTGCTATCTCCTATTTTTATTTTGATTATAAAGTTGAATTTGTTTATTTTAAAATTGGTGTGTTTTGATTTTCTTTTGAGAATTTTTTACTATAAAAAAATAATGTCACATATTTTAAATTACATGTCATATACGTAATAAAATCTTTTAAAAATTTCATTTTCAACTTAAAAATTTATTAGTCTATCTAAATAATTCTACATCATCAAATCACATATCATATTATTATTTTTGTGTTAAAAAATTTTAAAAAATAATTAAAATTAAAATTAAATTTTTTTAAAATAGAAACAAAAAATGGGTACAAATTTAGCTGAACATTTAAATATCAAAGTGAAGACAAGAATAGAAACGATGAAATCAATGGAATTGAGTGAATTGTGTGGATGGTAGATGTTTAATTAAAATGTTAAAATGTGTCGTTGGTTGTGAAAACAATGAAACACGTGCTTTTCTCTCGGCTTAGTCTTTTCCATATTAATTTATGCTCACATTATGCTTTTGTGGTACATACATATGTCATCGTGGATACTAATTCAAAACTATTCAAAATTTCAATGCAATAAAAATTATATATATTTGATAAATTTTACAAAAATAAATGTGACTCTTGAAATTTAATTTGTTTAAATTTTTATATATGAATAATAACATCAATAGATACTATAATTTTTAGTAAATTTTGAATATCATTATAATTATATATTAGGTTGGTCTTTTGAAACACCGATAAACTTTTGTTTGGTTTTATAGAGTGTTAACGTTAATTTTACCACTTACCAAATGTAAATCTTTAGTTATACACTGAAATTAATTTTATTTCTAAAATCAATTAGAAGTAATAAAACATAATTTGTATTAGATTATAAAAATTATGCTAAATTTCCCATTAAACTTGTTTCAAAAGTAAAAAAGTTAGACATGACTTATTTCATTTAAAATATCTTTTTAACTAAATCAACATTATAAAATTAAGTTTATTCAAAACATAATTATGTTAAATATTCACTAATACAAAAATTATAAGAGTTATGTTAATAAGGAACTTCGTCTTAAAAAGAGGAAATTTTAAACTCACAGTAGTCGAATGCATAATTTTTAATGAAAAAAATTCTATATTAAAACAACAAGACTAAGTATAACTCTAGTTTAATTAATTATTATCTCTTCTCTAAAGTAGACCTGTTTGGACAGAGAAATAAAGTGAACAACAAGATAGTAAATTCGATATTGAGGTTGAGAGAGACACCAAGGAGGTATTGACATGAGAGAAAGAGATTTGATTTCTCTTATATTTTTTGTTATTATATTATTTTCTTTGTTGTTTAATTTTTATTTTATATATTTATTTAATTTTTAATTTTTTGAATGAGATAGAGGTTGTTCAATAAGTGGATGGAAAAAATTCAGTATATATGAGACATTTCTTTTGAAAGATAAATATCATTGTTCTGTTTTCTTTACCTCAGAAAAAAAAATTCATGATAATTCTTTTTTGTTATTTTGATAAGAGTTATGTTATTTAAACACATAAATCAAACACGTTATATAAATTTTGAGATTGTGTGTGGTCTAATTCTAAAGACAACGAAGAAAATAGAATAAGTATGACTCGAATGGCATACACTTCAACAAATTTTTTGAGTGAATAGACAGATGATAAATGTTAGTCAAATTAATTCTGGATTTTACAAATTAATAAATCTAAAGTTTAAATTTTAAAATAGTGGATATTAAATTTTTTATCGTTAAAGATTATAATATGTCATATTAATTGAATATTTGACTCGTTCAAATTGATCTCATATTAAGACTATTATAACAAAAATTAATTTTTTGATGAAATTTAATTTGTTTATATGGATTAACTCAAGACATAAGGAGATCTATTACGATGAATTTTAGAGTTTAATATAATATTTTTAATAAAATTTAAAAATATATCTTTTAGACACTTTAATTGGAATAAAAAATTATTTATTAAATTAATATAATCTTAATCGACTTTATAAAATATTACCTTTTTTATTATTAATTAAGTCAATTAATTTAACATTTATCATGATAATATTAATTTTAGATAATATTTTATTAATTTTAGATTTAAAAATATTAAAATACGAAACTTTTGTGAAAAACTTTTTAGATATCTTTTTATTAAATAAAAAAATTATTATTTTTATATAAATCTAAAGCAGCTGTTAATATTGATATCAAATATAGATAAGACACATAATCAATTACATTATCATATTAAAATATCTAACATGTAAAGTTTATCTAAAAATTATTTTTATTTATATTTTATAATCATTTTGTGGAATATTACAATAGTACTACCAACGACGAAATGCACTATAGTTATCTGATTATTACAATTCTCTTTTTTTTTTTCTTCTTCATAAGTACCTATAATTGGTTAGTTTTGTCTACTTTCTACTTCCTGCAGCAGATTTTCACCCTATATAGCGGCACTCATTTCTCACGAGCCTTGTGCACTTATAATTTCAAAAATGGATTTGCATATTCACTCAAAACAATGGTTTTTCAGGGATCATTATTCCATAAAAAATGGTAAGGTATTATAGCCGAACAAACACCATCAAATAAATCACATTACATTAGCAACTACATTAAACATTGGAATAATATAATTGAAACACAAAATTTGATTTAAAATATAACACAAATACACTATTTTCATATTTTATGAAGAAAAAAAAAACAAAATATTACCTATATCGTATATTATACGGTATTATATATATGTTATATTTTATAATAAATTTTATGTTCTAATAACAGTTAAAAAGTAAAATCTCTCTCTAATGTCCAACACCTTCACGTACTTTCCAAAATTTAACATCAATCCTATTAATTTAATAACCACCTATATAAGGTTAACCTGTCCTTTTATTGGTCACTTTAAGCTTTGGTGTCATGAGATATAGATAGCATTGTTCTTTCCAGAATTAACACGTGAAAGATGGATATCTAACAAAATGAGTTTATAAATCTCTTTACTATACAATATTGTTTGAGTTGTCAAACACTAGTGTGATTTTTTTTTTTTTTAATGGAAATCGTGGAGAATGGAACTCTTTTTTATTATATAATCACTTTTGATACATATAAGTTATACTAGAGATGAATCTAAGAATAAAATAATGATATAACATTAACTACTAGTCTATCATCACTATGCAAACAATTAATGCTACAAAAACTATATATGTCATGTTATATAAAGAAACTGAGGACTTCTTAATAACTATATATTATATTTCTTTAGTGTCTTAATGCTTTGAAATTCTTGTATGATTTTTTTCTTCTCAATATTATCAAATATTGGTGTATATATGACCAAATCTTTCAACAATTTGTCTCTTACATGTTTTGAATATATTTGATTATTCACGAACAAAAGACAATACTTAATTTTTAATTAGAACAAAAATTAGAAATGTTCACAATTAGTAACAACATAATAAGTCACTCGAACAATTAACACATAGTTTCGTCCATAAATTCGTATTGATTAATAAAATTAATGTCTAAGCCAATGTTTAACGACACATTGACAACTTTTTTATTTCACTTATCTCAAACAAATTTAGGTGAAAATTTTTATATTCAAAATTTTGTTGAACATGGTATCTAACACCGAATTATTCAATATCATATTATTATTTTATATTAAATTATTTTAAATTAAATTAAAATTTTGAATTAACGGTGTCTTTAAGGTATTGATACCCGACAAAACTTAAAGTAATAAAAAAATTTGCCTAAAATTTAATTGTGATTTTAAGAAACTCCAAACTAAAGTGTTTACATAACTGCGTTATGTGCGTGATTTGCCATTTTTGCAAACACAAGAGTAAGAGCTTGCAAATCTTATATACTTTTTACTTTACAAATCTAAATTATCAAAATCTTAAATTTCATAGATCTATCGGAAGCCACTGATCATATGATTAATGCACCAAAATCAATAATGGTGACATGAGTAATAAAATTCAAGTTTCATATTGATTAGAGATAATGTCTAATAAAAACATATAAAACTTGGACAATAATGACAACTTGTAAAGCTTAAACATTTATTTCCTTAATGTCACTATTTTCGGTCGAGCTATGTGGAACCCAAATTTTGAGTGTATGATTCAACAAAATTTAGAATCATGAATTAGGGGAAAAGAAAAGAATGAAAATATCTAAGGTCACTATCAGTTCACCTACATTTTTTTTTGTTCATCAAATCTTGACTTGGATAGGGAAGATATTTGTGTAGTTCGATATTATATATGGCCCAGTTTGTAGCTAGGTGGATTAATTGACTAACTTATGGCTCATAAAGTCAACAAAAACATTATTTTAATTAATGGTTATAAAAATAAATTTTGATTTATTTTTAATTTTTATAATTTAAAATACAAAACTTAAATTTGGATCATCTGATCAAGATGTGACGAATGTGATCACATGTTCTTGATAATTGCAAGGCATGATGTTAGTGACGTGGGAATTTTATCAAGTGATGATGTTACTAACAAAGATTCTACTACCATTGCTACAAGAAACTTTGGTCGGTTCTCCTTTTGTTACCTTTATTTTCCATACTTATTACTTTCTTAAACAAAGATAATTCTTTTCTTTTTATTTTTCTTTCGACTAGATATGTTCATATTTAGATATTTCACACGTTTGGTTGAGTCTTCTTAAGTCTAAACACAATCTTCAAAGTATACCTACTTTATTTATTATATGTATTTAGTTATAAATATGGATAATCAACTAACAAATTTTTAATTCCAATCTCTAAAATTAGATCAAATAATGATATTAAATAGCCTGAGATCTAATACAACTTTAATATCATTTACATTGCTATCTTTAATTTTATTATGATATTATGTTAGATGAACTAACTCTTAAAATGAGGTACATAGTCATCCAAAAGTTTAGGAACCTTACATATAATTTCAACAATTCAATTCAAAAAAAATATATAATTAATTAATGCGGTCCAGCACCACTCTTAATTAAGAAGCAAAGAGATTCAACTTGAAAGAATTTAATGGTTTCAAGAAGGATGAATATATTTCTAAATAGTTTACATCTTAGACATTATTGATAAGAATCTTATGCTCAATAGCCACGAAGAGGGTTGCGTTATCCTAGTTTGGAAGAATCATAATAATAAGAATATTTTGTGCCTTGTTTGCTTCACTAATTAAATCGACCAAAGCCAATTTTTATAATTCAAATATGCTTATCATGACGAATATTTTTGCACGATAATGCATCAACAAAAAATTATAGTCCAATAGAGTGTAAGAGAGACCATAAATTGATAGACATATTAATATATATGTTTAGTTTTTAAAATACTAAGGGAACTATCAATCATTTAACTAACATGCATACATTTAAAGTAAACTATAAAAACAAAATTTGCCTCGTTAGCATCTTATTCACGAGAAGAAAACTTTATTGTGAATAAGTTATAATTGATGTAGACTTTTTTATGGCCATAATTTTATTCCTTGAAACATATATACTCTCAAAGATTTTGGAAAAGAAAAGAAAAAATGTACTTTGCTTATATCCTCACTTCCACCAAGAATAATATAATTTTTAATTTCCTCTTATAAATAATTAATTCGTAAATGAAGAAGTAAAAGAAGGATGCCAATCAAATCCATGTGTAGATGCCCTCTAAACTATACCATACTTGTGGTGGTGACGCTTGTTTGCTTATTCAAAGGGAATCGCTTATTTTCATAAAGCTTATGATTAGATAATAAAGAACTTTTTTTCTTCTTTCATTTGATGCCCCTTTTTGTATATCATTAAAAAAAACTCTTTTTTTTTTTCTAAATTATTTTTTTTTTATTATATGAATTGTGAAAATTATTTATCGATGTGGTTTATAAATCTTTAATTGGGACCACATATTTCAACTACAAGATTTAAATACGAAACCTTAGTTAAAAAAATCAAATTTTGTTTCAATTAATTTAAGTTGATCACACACTCCACAAGATTAAACTATTTTTTTTTTAAATTGTACTGACATAAATGATTATAGAAAATCATTGGCCTTTTAATAACTAAGACTATAATAATTTCTGAGCAAAAACCAGTATAATTTAGTCAGAAACAATGTAGATGAATAGAGGAGAACACCGTCAAAATATTAAATAGTTGCTTATTCATATTCATGAGTCCAAATACAAAATTCATTAATTTTCTGAAAAACCAAAAACACATGCAATAAAAATAAAAGATGGTCTAGTCCATAATATTATAATTAAATTCCTTAAAAACTAAAAAAAAAAAAACATGGATCAATAGCAACTATTAATCTTTAGAACTCAATGCAAAGCCTTGAATTAAAACATTGATTCATGGAGACATTGGAGGTGGAGGGGGAGTTGCATCTTCCATTGTGAGATCAATCACAACTGGTCTGATGATGTTATTCCTCAAAGGTTTTTCCACCTTTCTCTTAAATATGCGATATGCACCAACAGCTGATATCTACATTCAAATTTGAGTTCAAAATTCAGTAACCGTTTACACATAACTAAATAAATAACACAAAAAGGTTCAAACTTTGCACAAAATAAACATGATTTTGAGATGAAAATAAAAAACAGAACAAATTGGTTACCTTAGTTGGTTGAATAACTGTGGTGAGACGAAACTCATGCATCATCCATCTTGTCATGATGTGTTGATTACCCTGCTTTTTCCAGAAAACAAGGGTGTTTTTCTTGCCGACAAAGAAATGGCTAGGGAGATCAAGTTCAATGTTCTTTTCAATGGTTCTCCATTCACCATTGCCAGCAGGTCTTATATCCATGTTGTTAAATTCACGTTGCCTTATGTCAAAGAAATAGTACCTCCTGTCCTTGAAAGCATTCAAATCTGTAACACACATAAAATAGTGCAATGTTGATTCTCAAACAGAACAAAAACAGATTAAAGGGGTTGAAGAACACTAGGAAATTTTCAAATGGGTCATGGAAAAATTTGATTTTTTTTTAACCAGATACAATGTTCAATCAAAAAAATTGAAGGGCTAAAACAATTTTTTTTTTTTTTCTTTCTAAATTGTAATTTAACAAACCTCCTGGCAGCAACCATGGCTCAGTCTGAAACACATCAAAGTCAAGAATGGCATGATATGGAAGAGTTAAATTATAGACCTTTTTCTTGAGGTAATAACACACAAGAACATCATCAGTTGGATCAAACCTGTATCCAACAGGTAACCTACGACAATCTGGTTGATCAAACTCAGCTAAGATGTCCAAAGCCATCAATGTCAATCAAAAGACTTAGTTTTATGTTAAAAAAATGTTCTTTGTGATGAATCTGATGAGCCAAGGCATCTTCTTAGGACTTCAATTTATAGGTAGAAGACATGCAGTAGTGTCTTCAATGTATTGAATGTGAGAGAGAGAAACAGGGAGAAGATTTAGAGAGAGAGAGAGAATTTAAGACACAAGGACAAAAATAAGGAAATAATGCTTATATGTAGAGAAATCTGAAATCCTCGTGGACTTTAATTTTTTTTCTTTATTTTTATTTTTTCCTTTCCAAAAATTCAACTACGGTGCATCGTATATAGATAATGTATGTAGCCTAATGTTTGTGTTTCATTGTGAAGTAGGGAAGAAGCAACCTATCAATTTAGTATATATAAAATTTCAAGACATGTCAATTAAGCTCATACAATTATTAATATTCTAAAATAGATTTTTAATTTCAAAATATTAGTATATATAAAAAAACTTGACATATCTAGAGTGTAACAAAATTTTGTAAAACAATTGATTTTTTCGTCAAATACCAAAATTGTCCTTCATTTCATGTTCACATTTTTAAATGAAATATTTATTCTTTATACAATTAAATAAAATAAAAGGTGATTTAAATAATGAATTTTAACTTTTAAATGAGATTAATAAGATTAAAATATGAATAATTAATTATCTTAATATTTAATTTAGTATAGGTGAAGTGTTCATTTCTTTGAATTGGTTAATTTAATCTCTAATATTTTAAGAGAGACATTAATGTGATTAGAATCATTAAATTCTATCGTGGTTCACATAATAGTGGTGTTTAAGAATTATTTTAACTCTAATCACATTGTGATGTTTTTTTTTAAAGTATTAAAGTCTCATCACATCTTTACAATTGAGATATGACTTAATTACTATGGATTTCATGAATTGAGTTTTAAAAGATATATTTATTTTCTTTTATTTTAATAAATTAATATTGATTAAATTACTGTATCAATTATAAAGACGGAGATGATAATTAACTTATACTTCTAAACATCATTATAAAAGTTTCAAATGACTTTGAAGCATTAGTCTATAGTATGCTTTCGCTACGTGTTTGTTATAAAAAAAGTTATACATTAAATCAATAAAAAAATTATGCATTAAATCAATCAAAAATAGCTTTGTATTTTATATTTAAAGTAATTATAAAAGTGAGACTCTTTTAATGACTAAATAATTATAATTGATTGAAAATATATAAACAAAATAACATAAAATAAAATATACTTTAAAGTTAATATATGAATTTTGACTCATAAGAAAAAAATTACAATATTTTTATTCATATAAAATATAAATTAAAGTTGAACTAATATAGATCAAATTATTGTCTCATTAATAAAGACGAAGATAAC
>JBBPBS010001064.1:1871422-1887925 GCA_037974835.1 Cicer judaicum | reverse complement strand
ATTGTTATTTTTAAATATAAAATTATTTTATTATTTATTTAAAAGTATTATAAGTTGATTTGGAAAAAAAAAATTATGTAATTATTTCACAATAGTAAATTTATCATTTAAATTTAATATATATTATATTACATCATAATCAAATGTATATCAAATACATGATAATATTATTATATTTGTTATCATTTACACATAAAACAAGTGATAGAATAATATTTATCTTATCAATATTATAACTGGTTTTATTTTACATTATATATCTATTTTATATTGTGCATGAAACGGATCCTATAGCACATGTTTTGAGATTTTTTTATTTGAATGAAGCATGCAACTCAATAACTGAGTGACTTTTTTGATCATTTTAAACATATTAAAATAAAATAAAAACTATTTTTAATAAATTATTTTTATAAAATTGCATTATTAAAATCATAAATACATAGTAAAAAATATTTAAAAATGCATTAAAAATTAAATTATTTTTTTTCATAAATAAATCACTCGGTGTAAAACTAACGGTGAAATTAACTCTAAGATATAAGTTAAAAATTTAAAAAATTATTATAGGTTACTTATTGACTATTTCATTCATCCCATAATAATTGAACCATTTTGATTTGATTATTTTACACATTTTACTTTTATTATATTGTATTTGTTAACTATTGATGTATTAAAATAAATGTATAAATAAGAAAGATAATTCATTAAATTATCTTAATTAATTATTGATATATTATTAATATCATAAATATATAGAAAATATATTTATTAGAAATTATATAAATGATATTAATTATAAAGTACAAGAAAAATAATATCTTATTAGAGGGAGAAAGTAACATACTAATAACTTGTAGTATATTATACATTTCTCTTTTACAAACTTTCTCTTTCATCATTTAATATTTCATCAATTCCACGTCAAAGTGTCAAACTAGGTGTTTTATATTTAAATATACCCTTTTTTTTTTAAAATAACCAAAATAACCCTTAAAAAAAATATTAAATTTCTACTTTTTTTGCATCTGGATTACCTCGCATCCCTTAACTACGACCGATCAAAAGATTATTTTTTGTTATGTAATAAATAAAAAATAATAAAAATATTTAAATAGATAAAATTATATTATTAAAACTAATAAAATATATCAAATTAAAAAATAAAATACATATGATTAAATGTGTCAAAATAAATAATGTGTTTATGCTATTTTGTAAATAAAATAACAATATAATTTTATTTTGTTAACAACTCCTTCCTATTTTTTCTCCTATTTAATATATAAAAATTAATAAAAATAAAATATTTTTAATTTAATAAATATAAACTAATAAAAATGTTTTAAAAAATTAAAATAATCTTAGCAAAAATTAAACAAAATAAAGAGAAAATCAAATTTAAAATAGTTAAATAGATGTGGTAAATCAAATTCAACTCCCTCTTATTTTTTCATTGATCTAATAAACAAAAAAATATATTTAAATAATAATAATAATAAAATAATTTTTATAAATTAACACATTATTTATTTTGATACATGTATTTAATCACCACGTTAATTTTGATATATTTTTTTCAATTAAATATTTTTTATAATTTTTTGGATAAAATAAGAATTATTTTAATATATTGATTAAAATTTATACTATAAATCATGTCCTTAACTCACAGATATTAATCGTTAGAGTTAATATGTGGTTCGAATTTAAAAATGCGACTTGACATTTGTGTGAATTAATTATAATAAATTTATAATCTCTTATAAGATCAAAACAAAAATTTATTGTATAAATCATACACAATATAATATTTTATTATTGATCAATTAGCTAAAAAATTGTCATTTATGGATTAATTTGTAAAAAGAAAAATGCTTATTAGACTATTAGTATGTCTATTTTATATTTTCGTTGTTATTATCATTTAAATCATCTAATTATTTTTTAGTTTCATTTCTACATATACTATCACTGTAAAAGTTTTAAATCATCTAATTATTTGTAATCTTAGATGTGATCAAAGAAAAAATCAAATATTGGAATCATGGAGTTCTCAAAATTATATATTTGCTGTTCGTGCCTTTTTTTTCCTCCAAAATTCACCTTTTCTAAAAACAATTTGACTAAAAAAACAATTTAACTACTTAATATATAGCGTGATAAAATTAAACTTGAGTTGAAAGAAATAAAGATCATTAAACTCGTTTTAATTTCCAACCGTTAGGCAATGGCACAAATAAAAGTGTAGGAATAATGTTTCAAAGTCAATGAATTATATAAATGTTTTCTTTAAGGAAATAAATAAAATAAATGTTAAAATAAGCAAAATTTAATTTATTTTTGAAAATTTCTACGAAACATAAGTCAATTCCACATGTATCAATATATTTAATTTTTTAATCAATAATTAAATTAATATTTTTTTGAAAAAAATATTTTTTTATCATTTATACAATTATATTAATAAAACATTATTTATCAAAAGTGTTAGAAACAAAATTATTAATCATAATAGTGAATATATTATATTTTATCTACGATAAAATGTAAAATTTCAGTATAATACTTATAAACAATTAAATAATATTTTTCTTATGAAATGATCATTCCTAAAATACATCAGTCTATAAATAACTATTTGATTCATAAAAATATTCATTAGTTTATTAATTAAAGAGCAAATGTATCACAACACTTTAATTTATAAATATACAAAAGAAGTCTGGTTGTTTTTTATTCGTAACTACACACACGCTAAAATATTTAACACAAACGCGGGTCAAAATGGGACTTAAATAAACAAAAAATATATATATCCTTTAATATTTGTTTCAAATAAAATCATTAACATAAAATGAATGTATTGTAGTAATATGGCAGCAAAAAGGACATATAAAATGGGAGGTTTGGGGTCACATTGATGGTGCAAGGACTCTCTTTGATTTTTATACAAATAGATGTTGGTTTCATTTTCCTTGTTGAACATGCAACGCATTTTGATGAGTCCACTTATTAAGCTCTTTAGATTTTCTTAATTGGTATTCATCAAAGAATAATAATCGTAGCTTAATGAATAGGATTGCATGTGATGTGTGGTAATCGTAGCTCTTTAGATTTTCTTAAGGGTTGTTTGTGTAGTTGGCTAGTGTTGAAATAAAGTATAGGATGTGAGGTGAGTTTTGGGTGATTGTAGAAAATTTTCATTTGATAAATAATTTATGATTTAAATTCTAAAAGTGAGATATGTGTGGTTGAGAGTTAAATATAAGAATTAAAATAAAGATCTAAGGATTTTAAATATGCATCAATAAATAATAATTAAGTAATAATTGATTGATATGATAATTGCAACTATATGCACATATTTTTTTTACTATTTATTTATTTAAATTGATAATTTAAATTGATAGAGAGTACCTCGATTATAAACAATATAGTATTTTTATGAACATGTGTATACCTGAATTAGAAGAGCTAACTATTAATATATTCATAATGATCGTGAATAAAAATAATTATATATGTATTGAATATAAAAATAGAAAGAAGGATTGCTCGAGTTATTGCTGAATATTTTTTTTAAAAAGTTATTTGAGAATTTGATGAGAATGAGTATTTATTTGAAGATGAAGAACCCTAACATGATCTTTGTTTTAATTTTAAACATATGGTGTAAAAAAAAATAGTATTTTAAAACAAACAATTAAATCAGAAAAAAAAATTAAACAACTAAATTATTATTTGTAATTAAAATAAGAGATCAAACCATTACTTATAATCTTAAGTGGTTTGCCGCGTTCCCATATTGTAAGACACATAATCATTTTTTTTAAATAAACCTAAAGAGAAAACAAAAAGATAAAAGAAAACAAAAAATATAAAATAAAATAAAATAAAATAAAATAAAAATGAATATATTATAACTAAGTAAGATACAGAACTTCATATGTAATTTTCCCACTATCTTTTATTTCGAAAGAGAGATCAATTTTCAAACCTTATTTAATTAGACTCCTACATACGTGAATGAAATTAATAAAATCCTCTTATAATAATATCATTTATTATGTTACCAATTATATACTTATAGAATAATACTAAATGTTACCAAAAAAACTGTCATAAAAGAGTCGCAAATAGTATATTAATCAATAAAGGAATTAGCTAACCATACATAGGTAATTCTTAAATTTATAGAATTGATCGTAATGTCTACCAACTCGTTTGTGATGTGCTCGGGAGATGGTTTATCTTGATATACAACATTTTCCATATTTATATTGTATAAACTAAATAAACTTTTTATGTCCTATAAAATTTCAAAATTTTATTTTTAATCACAGTAAAAAAAATTACATTTTTTAATTACTACAAAATTTCTCAACAAAATATATTATAGTTATTGTTGTATTATTATATATATTTGAGTTATACGTTCTAGGAATATGATGCTTATTCTATGTTATCCTCATTTCCTTTTGCTTGCAAGAAGCAGATTCTGATTGTAATTGCAGATATAACATAGTTGAGGTTGCTTACAAACGAAGGGACAAATTATTCACTAAGAAAATCACAAGGCCCAAATTCAGTAATCCAAAGTAACTTTTAAATTCAACTAACATTAACTTTTCACTTGGTGGACTTGGTTGAATCTCTAAGGCATGCCAAGTTGGGCCAATCAATGCATGAATATTGAAAGACATATGCTCCATATGGATTCGTGTTTGGGGTAGAGATCATCACTTATTAGCTTTCTTCTTAGTAAGTTTCCTTTTATTGGCAACAGATTATAAGAACGCTTCCATATTGATTTTGCCTGAGACTTCAATTTTTCATATCAATGTTCACAAATTGTGTGATATTGACACAGATATTAGATAGACCCTGATTACTTGATTCCTCTTCTCTCTAGCCTTATGATAGTCAGACTTTGCTGTGTAATCTCTTGTTTTGGTTCAAGTCAATATCAAGTTATCAACTTATCCTTCCCTTATGTATCTCTAACTGGTATTCACATTTCACAATAGCCCATATTCTATTTCCATTGGGGAAAAACTTATCACCTTATTTCTATCTCATTTTCTCTGATTTTCCTAAAACAAAATCAAACTTCTTGTTGACAAAGTTCAAGTGGCATTGAACCTTCTCCCCATCTAGCAGCTAGTTATCTAATCCAATGGTAATGGTTTTTCCATTCTCCTATTATCTACAACCATGCCTCTTCCAATCTCCTATCGTTGCAATTAGAGGAAGCTCCTTACATTCTCTTTGCCTCCAATAAATCCTCTCATCAACTACTCAACCCAGAAGGCATCAAGATTCTTTGGCCCTCTCCATGCTTGCTTTGTTGAGAAAGTTGTGCTCATATGCAAAAAATCTCTAAATCCTGTAGCAGCTGAGTGGAATTCTTGGCCCAAAAACAGTGCTATTATTGACTGAAGCATTATTGAAATATTGACCGCTCTTAACTCCACACATTTCCTGGGGGATACATACACTGACTACAATAACTTATGCAGGATCATAGAAAATGAAAGAAATAAAAACACAATAAACAAAACAAACAAGGGCTTTTTAATTAAGACTTGCTGTGAATTCATTATACAGCCTGATGTTGTTTAATTAGTTCTTCTCTGTGCTTTTCTTCAACTTACCATGGAGAAATCATGAGACTTGAATGTGAGTAAGAGTTAGAATGAGATCACTGTTCTCCCTATGTCATGCACTGGATAATTGAGCACCCAACTCTGTTGTTCTAATTTTAATGGAACGGTAAAGAACGTTAGAGCTGTAAAAAGAATAAGATCCCTTACCAATTTTCAAAAACAATAAAGCATTATGTTGAAGATATTTTCCATATCAGCTTGTAAATTGAACGCATAATGAGTCAGGAGATTTCCTGTCCAAGAATTAACAATAGCACAACAAAACAATAAGGTAATAAAATGATATAAACATCCAATCATGATTTATACCTACCTGCTTTATCTCTGCAACATGTTCAGTTCTTAAATTACTTTGATAAAATAAACCTTGCCTTGGTTCTGTTGGTGAGGAAAGAAAGAAAAAAACTATTCAAAGTTCTGTTAATTATTGCCTTGGTTCTGACGTCTAGCACTGGTGGCCTGGCACAATATTTGATCCATTATTTTTGTTCATGGCCGGATAGTTTCGAACGGGGCATATGATGTCACAAAAAGTAGTTGGATATTGGGATGTATCCAAAAATTTGAAAGTTGTATGCCACATACCTGGCTATAGCCAAAGTCATGATGCTTCATATTGGCTATGAACTTCCAGTCAACAAAGCCAATTTAATTTTGCAAACAATTGCAACTCAAGATTGAAACATAACAGGTGGAATGCACATGTTAAGTGTTTTGTTGTAGAGTGTATTACAAGACCATAGAAAAATCAGACATCATATGTGATATGTGCATAGCCAGTAATATTATCAGTTTCATGTTATAAAAGCAGAACAGTTTGGTTTCTGTATTCTTTTATATATAGGAATGTAGAAGTCTACTACTCGTGCTTGAATTAATATTTCATACAACACCTACCATGCAACATTATCATTCAAATTAACTGAGTAAAGTAGAAGTGAACATACTATCAATGTAGAATTGTAGATGCCCAAAAATGCTTGTTTTTGTCTGAGATAATCTATCAACTACATATTGAAATAATATTATTATAAAAATTCCATAAATATATATATATATATATATATATATATATATATATATAAAATTCCAGGGTTTATATCGTGGAAGCTAACATAACTACCAACTTATTAACATGCATATAAAAAATTGCATGCTTGGATACAGAAGAGTAAAATCATGGCTGCATGATGTTAGGTGTAACCAAGAATAAAAGGAATAACTTTCCACCCTCAAGTGTAGGACACATCAAATCATCTAAATACCATAAAGAAGCATATATATAACAGAATAATTTCAATCAATGAAATCTTTCACACAAGTAAGCATAGCAACAAGAGAAACAAGCACATTGTAGGAAACTTTCATAATAACAAAATTTGTGAACTAAATTATTAATTACTATATGAAACATACATAGTATTAAATGAGTAAAATGCCAGGGCATTTGAGCAAGAAAAACTTCAATTCATGATCAAAATATGCAAATATTCATGTAATGCATCAACAAGAGTTACTTAACCTAAAATCCATTACCTAATCTAGATGCATAAGATATAAATTAAAGAAGAAATTTCCAGTCAATATAACCTTATTGAAGTATATAAATTGGTTATAAAGTCAATTTAGAATGTTTACAAAAATCGTAAACGGCAACACTTACTGTTGCAGATACCAGACAATTAGAACAGAGATTTCTTAATCAATTAATTTTTTGATAAATCATGGCAATAAACCCAAAGTTATATCGAAGCCTAAAAATGAATGATGTCTAGGCTTAAACTATCATATGTGACGAGAACCAAAAGGGGAAAACGAAATGCAGAAAAAGATACAGATCTGAACGGAGAAATCGTAAGGAAAAAAAATGTAAAAAAATTTGGACCATTTCTCGATTTGTGCGTGTCATCCTTGCGCAGGGGCCATGCTAATCTTCTCTGTATCGTTCCAATTTTATCGGATGTCCCCGGAGGGACAAACTTAAAAGTACAAATAGTGTATATGAGCAGTGAATTGATATTATCTTTAAACAATGTGGGACTAACACAGGAAGCAAGCGTGCAAGTTGCATCTCCCTCTCCGTCAGTTGAGTTTCATTTCATTTGTTTGTCACCCTCACTCACACTCAAACCACGCGGATACACAAGTATATTTTATTTTAAAGTGCCCTGCGTAGCTTTATTTTAACAACCCTTATATTTGTTCATCTTCATTTTCCCCGTTCAATGTCTCATTTTATTTTAATTTTTTATTTTCAATTATATTATTAACATATCAAATTTATCACACTATTTTCTCTATTTATTATCTCCTAACATATAAGATAATTGTTTGGATTTTAAAGAAGTTGGCGTTTACAAAGACGACCATGTAAAAGAGGAGGAACAAAAAGTATATTAATATATAATTTAGTAATTTAAAAAAAAAAAATGAAAAATCCAATCTTTTGATATCCTTTCAACTCAATTCAATCATTTATGTTATTTATTTGTATAATTATTTCTTATTTTTAGTTAAAGAAGATCAAACTTCTAATATTAATCCAATGCTAACTCTAGGATGCAATGCATAACTAAACTAGCTTTTTAATATATATGATTTTCTACCGAGTATTGGACGAACAAATTTTACGATGATAAACTATTGTTATCTTTAGAGGAAGTGTAAGACTCGTAATTTTAAATTATATCTTATGTATTTTATTGGATTTTGGTATTGAACTCAGGGGCTTTTTAGCCAAGTTATTAATATTTTGGAGTTTATATGATCAAAAAGATATTTTGATGTCCGATTAGAATTACTCATTGATAAATAAATTAAATTAACTGCGGTGAATCTTTTACGAAGAGTTTAATGCGTTATGGGTGAAAGGATAATTTAATAAATATCTAAAGATTTTGAGATATTTGTTGATTATATATGTTTGTGTGGAGGGAAAAGAGGGAAAAATAGAAAGGAAAAGAAGGAAAAAGAGAGAAAAGAAAAGGAGAGGGAAGAAGAAGAAAAGAAAAAAAACAGAAAACTTCTTCTTCTTCCTCGCGTGACCCATTCTTCTCCCTTCCTCCATTGTTGCTCGTTTTTGCTTCCTTTTCTTTCCTTTGGATTCAAAAATTGATAGTGGGTGATAGGACAAGGATTTCTCAACTCCACTCTTCCTCTTTGATCCGAAAACGAAAGAAAACGGTTTAGGGATTTCAAAACCGTCAAACACAAATCTCGCCGTTTCTTCTGGATCCAAGCTTCGTTTCGCGAAGGGATAGAAGGGAAAGTTGCTCACCACTACACTGCGGTGCTAGTGAGCTAACTTTGGAAGCGACGTCGCGAGCAAAGTTTTACCGGAATTGATCGTGGTGCCGTAAATCGACGTTAAAGCTAACGTTAAGGTAAGAGCTCCTTCCAAACTTTTAGTTTGCATTTAGGGACTTACTTATGGTTGTGTGGAAGAGAATTTGGTTAGGGTTAAAGTAATGTTTTGTGGAGAATGAATTTTAAACCCATTTATGTATGATTTCGAGTATATGAAACTTGTTGGGTTCGAGTGATGGATTGTGTCAATTTGTGTCATCGTATTCGGCGTGTTCACATTTGATAATCATAGAATTTAAGATGTGTTTTGTGTGGTTTGTGTGGAAAAGTGGTTGGATGTGTTTTGGAGTGAATTACGAATTGATGTGTTTTTGATGTGGATTGATAATATGTTTGAGTTTATTTTGTGTGGAATTTAAAAACCATTAAGTTAAATGAGTATTAAGAATGGGGAATCTCTTAATGTCTTGTTTACTTAATGTGTGTTTGTGAAAATCGTTTTGAGTTAAATGAGTATTAAGAATGGGGAATCTCTTAATGTCTTGTTTACTTAATGTGTGTTTGTGAAAATCGTTTTGAGTTAAATGAGTATTAAGAATGGGGAATCTCTTAATATCTCTGTTTACTAATGTTTTGGAAAATCGTTTAAGTCAAATGAGAATTAAGAATGGGAAATCTCTTAATTTCTTGTTTACTTAATGTTTGTTTTGAAAATCGTTTAAGTTAACTGGACGTTAAGAATGGGGAATCTCTTAATGTCTTGGTTACTTAATGTTTGTTTTTTGAAAATCGTTTAAGTTAACCGGGCATTAAGAATGGGGAATCTCTTAATGTTTTGGTTACTTAATGTTGTTTTGAAAACCGTTTAAGTTAAAAGAATATTAAGAATGAGAAATCTCTTAATATGTCTGTTTGCTTAATGTTTGGCGTGAAAATCGTTTAAGTTAAATGAGTATTGAAAATGGGGAATCTTTTAATATCTGCATTTACTTAACGATTGTCGTGGATGAAGTCAGTATATGCTCATGCATTTTCATGCTTTTTGTAAATCGTGCAGACCCGTGATAGGTGGCACCCTGATAAATAGTACTTTGGCCTGTGATAGGCATTACATTTATGATTTACGTTTTTGTAAATTGTGCAGACCTGTGATAGGTGGTACCTTGGTAAATAGTACTTTGGCCCGTGATAGGCGGTACTTTTACGGTTTTTTGTAAATTGTGCAGACCCGTGATAGGTGGCACCTTGGTAAAGAGTAGTTTGGCCTGTGATAGGCGGTACATTTACAATTTACGTTCTTTTTAGTAAACCGTGCAGACCCGTAATAGGTGGCACCTTGGTAAACGATACGGGCCCGTGATAGGCAGTATGTTTATGGTTTACGCTTTTTAGTAAATTGTGCAGACCCGTGATAGGTGGCACCTCGGTAATTGGTATTTTGGCCTGCGATAGGCGGTACAATTATGATTTACGGCCCTTTGAGGAGGGTTTTGGTTTGAAATTCCGAGTCCATGCATTTTGGCATATACACATTGCATTAGGGTGCTTGGCACACGAGTCGTGGTTGATTCAAATTATGATTGTGTTAATTTTGCTAAGTGTTATGGTTTAAAATTATGTGTAAGTGTGTTTTTGATTCAAATTATGATTGTGTTGATTTTGCTAAGTGTTATGGTTTGAAATTATGTATAGGTGTGTTTTGATTCAAATTGTGATTGAGTTGGTTTATGAATTTTTGAAAGAATACACAGGGAAATCGATTTACCCAATCGATTTGATGAGTTACATGGGCCCTGTCCTTCCTGAAATCGATTTACCCAATCGATTTTGTAATATGTTTTTCAAAATGATTTGAGAAATCGATTTGGTAAATCGATTGGATTCAATACAGGGGCCTTGTCTTTCCCAAAATCGATTTGCTCAATCGATTGGATTCAATACAGGGGCTTGTCTTTCCCAAAATCGATTTTCCCAATCGATTGGATCCAATACAGGGGCTCTGTCTTTCACGAAATCGATTTATCCAATCGATTGGACAATACAGGGGCTCAATCCTTCTCGAAATCGATTGCTCCAATCGATTGAGGCAGGTCTGGGGTTCAATTTTTACTAAAAACTTTCAAGAAATCGATTTGCCCAATCGATTGGCACAATAGGAAATCTTATTTTGTGTTAGATGATGGATTTCTCAATTGATTATCAATGTATTGGTCAGTTATGTATTACTTGATGGATTGAGAACTTTATTTTGATTTCATTATCATTTAGTAAGCATTGTATGAACTTTTAGCATATGGAAAATCTTTTAAGATGCATGCTAAGTTGGAAGGTGTATTTTGTGCATTTGAAAACTTATATGTTATTTGTTAACTGTTAATTTCGGTTGGTGACCCTTTACAACTATTGTGGAAATCTGGGCTTTGCCCTCAGATGAGAGTCAGGGCGGTCCTACTGGTTCGTACCCTACGGATGAGAATGTGGATGGGAATGCTTGATTGGAGCTACGTTAGGAGGATCTCACGGGGCGCGTAGAGATTACTCGAGGCGTATAGGTTTTTGTTATGTATAGAATGATCAGACTAGGTTGTCACTCAGGACACATATGTCTTTCTTTTGGGCTACTTTTATTTTATATTGGAAGGATGTACATATACTAATGTTGGCATAAGGACATGCTTTTGATTTATATTTTGAAAAAGAAAACTTTTCCTCTGTTTGTAAATTATAATGACTCAATTATTTATCCAAGGATTTTACCTTATTTAATTTTGTATTGTATTTTAATTTGTTTAAAAAAAAAAAATACACCCTCACTAAGAAAAACGGGGTGCTACAGGAAGCATAGTTTCTTATAAACTAGGTGTTTTTATAAGTGTTTCAAGCATATTTGATAGCATTTCTCTAAAAAGAATATTTATATATGAAGTGTAATATCGTTGATTTTCAGGAATAAAAATGCAGCTTAAATTTTTTTATATTATATTTTGTTAAAAAACAAATATAAATAAATCGTAAATATATCACTTTCAAATGTTGAACTTACGACATAATTATTTTTTAAAACATTATTAACTATTACGACAAAGTGTAAATTCTTCACATATATTATATGGTAATACATTCTCTCCGAACTCGAATACTAACAACAATAACATCAATAAAAAAATATATTTTGTGATCTTATAAACAAGACTATATTTAATGTTATAATTCCTATAATATCATTTAATTAATATAGATTTTATTTTTCAACAACACATTTTATTCTTATTGAACAAGTTCTTAAGTAGGGTATCGAAATTACAATTACTTTTTTTATTACTTTGACAAAACTAAATGATCCAAACTATTTTATAAAAAAAGTTTAAAATCAATGTTAATGAAAGAGAAGACTTAAAAAGAAGCGATCAAAGTTGAGAAATGTTTGAATTGAAGATTAAGAGGGATATGATCCATGCCAATGTTTTGTTTTGTTTGTCTAATATAAACAAATAGGGGTACGAGATACAATTTTTTTGAAAGTAATTTTGTTGCTTTGATTGATTTATATGCAATCCAGCTTAAGTTAACGAACTTCCTGTTTGATTCATCTATTGGCTCAACAGTTTATGTAATTTGTTGATTAGACTTAAAACATTGTCCTCTAAAAGGCTCATAACTTTGTTGCTTAGAATTATATTCAATCCAGTTTTGTATCAAATACAAACACAGGAAGTAATGGAGTCTGATTTTTTTTCATTGCAACAATGTCAGACGTGTAATTTACGCACAAAGAAAACATCTGCCAATTTTGAACTATATTTTCATTTCAATTTCAATTTCAAAGGAGGACCCCGAACATTAAACATAATCACTATTTCCTTCATCCTCAAGTGAGGAGAAGAAAATATAAATGTACAAATGGATTAAGCATTCATTGAACTGTCCCCAAATTCAACTATTTGTGTTCACTCCTAAACTATGATCAGCGTGTTTTGCCAAATCAATTAAAAGTCATCTCTTATTTGTTAGAGCTGCAATAGTTGTGGAATGAGCTTGAAAAGAAAAGACAGCTCCTGTTGTGAAAACTGAGGCTTTGAGTTCATTTGCACCTTCCCAATCCCTTCATTCAAACCCTCTTCCTCTCCAATCTTTGCTGGCTTCACCATATCTGCAACGGCCTCTGTAATTTCTTGCACAAAATCTACTATCACCCCATCAATTCCCATTAGGTGCTGCATGTAAACCGCTTCTGGAACATTGCTGTCATGCCAAAACAACAAAACTCAGTAACCAGAATATTACATTCAACAACAATTAAGGAAAAAACTTGGACTAAAAAAGTCCAATAACATTGTAGCGACATACTTTAATTTGCCATATGTTAAAAGAGAAAGATTTGACTCCTTGATCTTGGTAACTGCTCCAGGATTTCTAAATATCCCTTTAATCTCAGAGACAATTCCTTCCAACCCGTTCTCCAAACAGAGTTTCAGGGCTTCCTCCAAGGAGTTTCTTCTCAAATCTTCATAGATTTCACAACCGCCATTAGTCAAAAAGAAAACCTACACCAAAAAACACCGACCCTTGTTAGAATCAAACAAAATAGCCAAGTAACAGGTTCAACCCCATAAAATATCTTCCAAACTAAAAGGCGAAAATACTCACTGGATATGTGCTTTGCAATTTCCTAACGAGTACGGCTGCATCAGGTTGAAAAGTTGAAAATATAATAGGCCTATCCTTGGCATAATCAATAACAACCTGTTCAAAAACACTCATCAAGTTAATTTAGGAATACCAAACATAAAAATCATAATATAAAACATGACAGTTTCATTAAATTGTAAAAATGACATTTTTTTTCTGTGTGATTGTACCTTTAAGATTGCTTGAAGGACATGAATGAGATAAGCTTGCTCATAAACAATATGGTCATCAAATTTCAACTCAATGTTAAAACCCAAAGAAGGTTCAACTTTGAGAAATGCTTCTTGAAGGGTACAGAGTGTGTCATCTTGTTCAACATCCCATCTATATATCTTGCCATCCTTTGTTTTTCTAACCAAAATCTTTCCTTCCGTTTCTGGCTCTCTCTGAAGCCCATAGGAAAGAAACTCAGATAGAGACAACTCAGGTATTCTGTTCCCAAATACAGCACCCTGCAAATATCCCAATGCACCCTTCACAATCAACTCAAGAAACTCGCATAATAATAGTAATAATAACCGAATCACTAATTTAATCATGAAATTTTACATTCAGTCAAATTAGTTTCTAAAAATAAGAAAATTCCAAAAATGTTGAAGAAATTGTACTCCTACATTGTTGATAGGTAAATCAGTCAAATTAGTTTCTAAATTAAGAAAGTTGCCAAAGAAGAAATTGTGCTCCTAAATTTTTGATATTTCAAATTAGATCCTAAAGTTTAATGGTCAAAATCAATTTCAACTCAACAAATTTAATTATGAATGTGAAATTAGTCTATAGACTCAAATTTTATATCAAAATGCTATACAGTATGATATCACATAATTTGTATCAAAATGTCATCAAATAATAATAATAAATAAATAAATAATAAAAAGAGAAGGAATAAAAAGGAGCTTACATTCTCTTCAGAGTAGATGTAGTCGTCGTGGAAAATGACTGGGAAGTCATCTTTCGTCACCTACAAAAAACCACACGCGCAGTTTTCTTTAACTTTTTTGTTCTGTCTTCATTCATTCACCTTCAACTTTTTAATCCAAAATCATTTTTTTTTTCATAGTAAAAAAATTTCCCAAACCAAAAAGAAAAAAAAAAAGAAAGAAAAAGAAAACCAAGTAGAAAATCAGTACCGATTCAACTAAACAAACCAAACCAAGCCACAAAAACCCCTTAAAATCCGTACTTATTTACGAAAAATGCCATAGGGATATAAACGGAAACAAATAACACAAAAAAAAAAACGCGTCGGATTTAAATACGCGGCGGACTGGAAAAAGAACATGCGTCTAAATAGTAAATATTCGTTCATTACGGAAAAGTTTTAATTGAACTTTCAAAAAAAAAAAAGAAAGAAAGAAAAAGAAATGAATTTTGATACCTGAACGTCAAATTCAACGAAATCAAGGGGAAACGTTGAAGCAGCGTTGAAAGACATGATGGAGTTTTCTTTGATGGCTCTCATTCTCTTATCCGAAGATTGCAAGACATTCATACCGTTTCCTCTGTGTCCAATTACAACGAACTTTGGCATCTTGAATCCACCACCGTTCATCTCCAACCCTGAGAAAACATCGTAAATAATTACTAATTAATGTTGAATAATTAAAGAATGAATTAATTAATTAATAATATTGTTGTGATTAGTTATACCGTTGGGGAAACGGGAAGAGAGGAGGGAGAGAGAGGGATTCTCAGGCACGAGATCGAGAGAAGGAACGTCGGAGACGTGGACAGCCTTGAGAGCCATTATGTGTTTTTGTGTCTCGCGAAAGACAGAGAGAGAGATTGAAGAAGGGATTGTGATGAAGGTGCGGGAGAACGCTTGAATATTGGGGGGGTATTTATATGTAAATGGCGTGGCTCTATCCAAAATATAAATGGAAAACGATGCCAACGGGATCTTCTATCAGAATATTCTTTTTGTCTCTCATATGCTTTTGGATATTCCCACTTTTTCTTTCAATATCAATTCTATCGCATACAACTCACCTCCCTCCTGTAATTTACTATTCAATCTCAATCAATAACGTGGAGTTGGTATTATCATTTTTTTTCTTCTTTGTGTCTTTGCTCCAATTGATTTCTTTTTTAGAATGTGTTTGGATAAATGACGTGGGGTCAACCATTAACAGCACTTTTAATTTATATGTTTTTTATTTTAATGTTTAATTTACATGTACACATACATACAATAATTCAATAGTGTTTGCCATACGAGTTAATATTGTATCACTTTTCATACTCATTATTTTATATGGCAATCATTGTATAAATTAAGTTCTATCAATGTAATGAGTCTTATACAATGACATTTTATTTTAAAGATTTAATTTATATGTATTATTAATATAATTTTTTTTATAATTATAATTGATCATAATAATTTATTATAATTTTTATTTTAACTAATTATAATTTCGGGTGTATGAGTAGTTATAATTTTCGACAATAAAAACTTTTTATATTAAATATTATAAATAAAAAATTCAACTTATCTCTTTTTCTATGTGTATATACTATATATTAAAAAAATACCTATTATCACAACTTAGATATTATAATTCTTACTTTGAGGGAATGCTTATCTCTTTTTCTTTCTTTTCTATACTTAAAGGTTTTGATTTGATAAGACTTTTAAAAAAAAATGTCAGAGCATACCTAATAAACGAGTAATTATATTATGTTCAAATTTTTAATTTTCAAAATAAATCAAATTTATTTAATTAAAGTGTGGTTTGACTCAATCAATTTTCACTTATAACTGAAATAAACCTTAATGATTAAATATCAAAGAAATATTGAATACATCATGTACTCAATCTTAATAAAAAAATAT
>JBBPBS010001064.1:1855874-1871127 GCA_037974835.1 Cicer judaicum | reverse complement strand
AACAAATATAATTTTTTTTTTGTATCCATATCCCCTTTTTATTTAAAACTTTTTATTATTTCCTACGTTAATATTTATATATTAAAATATCTTATTTTTTGTCACCTTCAAAAGTCACATCCCCATTTAACAACTACATGAATAACAATATTTTAAAAATAAATTTATATTAATAAAATTAAATAAAATATATTTAATAGAAAAAAAAGTACATCAAATTAATGTGATTGGGCAGATATGATAAATCAAATAAGGTGTTATGCTATATTATTTTAACAATTTCCTTTAATTTGGCAGATAAGTTAACAACTTAATTATATTTTATTAACAAATCCCTTCTATTTTTCTTCTGGATCTAATAAATAAAAAATAAATAAATTATATTAATAAAATAAAAAAAACACATGTAAAATTAAAACAAAAATATATAAACTACACTAATTTTAAAATAAAAATAAAATTATCTTTAAATTCAATGCATTATCTTTAAATTCCTTCGCGAAATTTTGTGACATATGTCATATGCATATCACATGTTTTGAAGGAGAATTTTACCACACATTATTTGAATTATTATAATTACTTTTAATGGATTCATGTTCAATTTAATATATTTTGTTTGATTTTATTAATATAATTTACTTTTTTATTATTATTAATTTTATTATTATTTATGTTTTAAATTCAAAAGAAAAAACACAAGAGAGTTGTTAACAAAAAAATATAATTAAATTTATTAATTTATTTATAAAATAGAAGAGAATTATTAAAATAATATAAAATTTTATTTTTTATTTGTTTTAATATATCTACTCAATTGTAATAACTTTTTTAATGTATTTTTTATTAAATATATTTTATTTTATTAATATAATTTCATTTTTAAAAAATATTTTTATTTATTAAGTTAATAATAATTGGTTGCATTCCTAAAATACGATTTCTAAAAAAAAATATTAATTAAAAAAAATCAAATATATATGGTTGGAGGTTCAATTCTTATGATGTGACATTCCACCAAAATAAAAGAATAAAAATTTGTAAAGGAGATTGTGTTTTGCATTTAGAGGAAACGACCTCCAACTAATTATTTAAAAAAAAAAAAAATATTGTCTAAAATGAGAGTAACGCGGAGGGATAAGTGCTATGTCATAGGTGACGGTGCGAGTGCACGTGATCAATTGTAACGGATGAGGGAACCTACAGCTGTGCAAGTTATATTGGTCTTTGGTCAAAACTTGATTAGTTTTGGTCAACTTTCGTGACAGAAGGTAGTATCATGACCAGTTCAAAACTTTGTTTTTTTACAACAGACCAGATCAAAAAACAAAGGTGCGCCTGGGACAGTTTTGGGTCAGGCCCACATAACTTCGGCCTTTTGGAATGTCCAAACATTCTGGAAACTGTTCCCCATTATTACATTTATTTATGGTGAAAATAGACTGCAACTCCCTATTTTATAATAAAATAAAAGTGTAAATATATATTTGATTTATATAAATAGATATATAATTTTATTTTTTATTTTTTGGGTGAATTTAATCTCTATAAAATTAAAAAAAAATTCATTTTGATTAATAATGAAGAGTTTTCAAAAAAATTTATAATTTTTTTAACTCCTATTTATATTTCTTTATAAAATAATTTTAATTATTAAATAATCAATAAATAAATTTATTATTTAATAATATAAAATATTTTAATTTATAAAAAGATAATGTACTGATGTGCATTTATAGGTCAAGTATCATAACAATTTATATATTATTTTTTCAAAAATCAAAATAATAGTATCTGATTTTGCGGAAACTAAATACATAAAAAATAACTTATAAATATTTAAAGTAAATAATTAATATATTTATAGCAACTAAATATATATTTAAACTTAAAATAAATATAATTTTAATTTATGTAGAAACTCGTGATATCATCTTGTATGTTATTTAATAACCAACTTTAAAAAATTACCATTCCTTATGTTTTTATGTCATGTATGTCTATTTAATAATTAATATTAAAAAATAACCATCCCTTACACTATTTTATTATACGTTTAGTATAAAAATCGTTTACATGATTGACGATGTACATTTTTTTTCTAAAATAATACTCACAAATTTTTGAATTAAGTTTGTCTTTTTTAAAACTTAATCTTAAATGTAGAAGTACACCTCTCAACAGTTTGGTGTTAATTTTTTTTTTTTCACGGAAGTGTTAAATATTTGTTGGATCTTGCTAATTTAAAGCGTGAACCGCTATAAATTTTAATCCATATTGATATATTATTTTAAGCATTTTTACCCTAACAAATTTCATGCTTGGAAGTTATTAACCGTAGGAAACAATTTCGTGAACTCAATCAAAGTCTCAAATCCATATTCCTCATTTCCGACCTTGATCTTACTTAAGATTATTTTTATCGAGATTAAAAGTAAAATATTAAAATTAAAAACTTATTCTTATTACATACTAGAATACAAATGAATACGAACTTATTTAATTGATGTAGAATAATAAAATATTTTGAGTAAAAATAAGAAGAAAAAATTACACAAACTTATTAGATATCATCTGGGTGTAAATATTTGAAAAAATTTATTTTTAATTAAATAAAGAAAAAAATTGAAAATATAAATTAGATTAAATAAAGAGTGAATTTAAAAGAAAAAACAGACTAGATTTTTAATATTCCATTTATAATAGAAAGATATATATTAAAAATTAATTTTAAAAAATGGTTTCCTTTACGAAATCCACTTGTGATGCACTAATTTTTTAAAACGAAATTGTATTATTTGTATATAAGCAGATTGATTGGATGAGGTGACGTGGATCCACGTACAAAGCAATTACTTTTTATTTTTGGTCAACAAAACAAAGCAATTATAAATGCTTTTTTGTTTTGTTAGAGGCAAAAAAATAATAAATGCTAAAGATTTGTAATCTTGGATCATGGACGTTTCTGAAAATAAGAATTTTGGATCTCTATGTTTTTGGAAGAAAAGATAGAGTTTTTTAAGGTAAAAATTGAATAAAATATATATAAGAGATGGTAATGTTTAAAATGGAGGAAAATAAATATTACATAAAAAAATTAAGAGTGAGATAGAAGAAAGATAGAAATAAAAGTTAGAGAATCATTATTTAAAAATAAAGTGATGAAAAGTCTAAGTAAAACATTTAACAAAGATAATTGATTCGTTGGCACGAGATTTTGATATTTTACATGATATTATAATTTAATTTTTAATTGTTTAATAATTTATTTTGATGTTCCACATGGTATTATGATTTAATTATTAATGATTTAGTAGTTTATTTTTTCTCTTCAATTTGCTCCGTAATTAAGTTATGGACACATTCATCTTTGCAATATAGTATCTCAAATTTAATGTCCAAGGAAACAACTCAATAAGTAAATGTGGAAATAATGAAACTTGTGTATTGTATTTCTCAAATGTTTAAAAATTAATATTTTTCAACACAAATTTTTTATGTTTTTAATCTTTAACATATGTTTTAAAAATATTTATTGAAAATACCCGATAAACAATGTGTTGTCAACTACACGTTTAATTGACTGTGAAAGAGAAAATAAGTTAATGTATTATTCAAATTGGTCTCTTGACTTATTTTTGTTGATACAAAATTGATATTTTTTATCCGATCTATTAGTCGAAGTCATACTTATGTGACACATGTGCTAATGTGCCACATTAATTGTCTATGTGTACACACTAATAGTTTTTGCGATTTTAGGACTTTTGTGGAAAAAAATATAGATAAAGAGAATGAAGATCGTAGAATAAAGAATGTGAAAAATTCATGTGTGCTTCTCAAGAGTTGTTCAACATGTATCCAAAAAAAGAAATTAATGGTTTTTTATCAAGCAATTATTACCATATAAATCATACACCGTCATTTTTCAATTAACAATCAATATCCCCAATTGGCAATTAGACAAAGTAAAATCAGCATATACATTACAATGGTTTTGATTAATAGGCTTTCTTTGAAGTGATTAGGAGCAACGTCACCACCATAGTAACAAGTTATCTTGAATGTTGTGATGTAAAAATGAAAGAAACAATACGTAACAAGGTTGATGTGGATATCTAGTGGAATGAGGGAGGGAGAGAGGGAGAGGGAGAGAGAGAGAGTGAGAGAGGGAGGGAGAGAGAGGGAGAGGTGGAGGCAGCATAATTCTAACAATACTACTAATGCAACATTTGACTGTTTTAGATTTATAGGACCAAACTAGACTTAAAAATTAAGTTAAGGCACAATAAAAGGTATTTAGCCTATCATATTAAATTTCATTTTTTTTGTATTAAATCATTATTTGTTAATATTTTTTTTTATAACTTAAGCATATTAATCTACACAAATTTTTGACATATTTAAATATTTTATTATAAAATAGAGTTTAAATAGATGTGATATAAAGTTAAATTTTTTCATTGTTATTTAGATATTAAAACAGAGTATAATTTTCTTGACTTTTTAACTCATCAGTTTATCTAAAAATAAATTAAATTACTTATTTTAAGAAATTAATATGAACTAAATCTTAAAATAATTGGTTGTAGATTTATGGTTTAATATTTTGTTAAATTAAATTACTTATTTGTTTAATTGTCTTATACATAAATGAAATATTTTGCAAAAATTATTTAAATGGAGTAATTAATTATATTAAATTTTAAATAAAATGATTTTGAATTGTAAGAAGTATTACAGTATAAAATATTTTTATTTGATTTCAAAAACTATTTTCCTACAAATGTTTTATACTCTTCTCAAAACGTTTTATTCCAATATTATTTTGTGAAGTGAAAAGTGACTAACTTTCACCATAAAATATTATATTCAAATAAATTCAAATTAACTTTAATTTTAACATATATATTAAAAATTATTATTTTGTTCATTAAAATATCCATATCTATATATAACATAAATACTTAATATAGAATAGGTGTTTATCTCAATTAATTTTCATTAAGAAAAAAAAAACTCAATCAATTGTCACTATATTCAAAATATATTCTTAAATAAATTTACCATTTAACTTCAATGGTTTGAACTTGTTGCAAAAATAGAAGATATTAATTTTTCTTTATAAGTTATGAGTGAACACTTCAGCCGATTTTATCTTAAATTTTAATATTATATATATATATATAACAACTATTTTTATTTAGTATATATAGTATTATTGAAAACATTTAATTTTAATTTGTAATTTTAACAAAAAAAATATTTTAAAATTGGAACTAAAAGTGAAAAAAAAAAGTTATATAAGAGATGATTTTTCATTTCATCCAGATTTTTTTAATTCATTCAATATTTTATATTTATACAAAAAAATATATAATTTCACATCATCATAATTTTTTATGCGTGAATATAAGTAATTATACACCAATATACGTGTGTTACAATTTTTTAGTAGTTTATCAAAGAAGAAAGTTGAATTCTTATTTTAGGTGAAGTTGGCTGTGAGAAAGGATAGAAGACAAACTAAAATGGATTTGAGCATGCTCTCTTTTACCTACCCTCAATGGGTCCCCTGCGCTTCGCACGATTAAAGCCCACTAAGACATCTTTCTATTGGGAATTACATTATGCGCCCCACATTAAAATGTATCATCTTCAAAATATATGAAAATATAATTTTATTTTTTTAATTATTTATAATAAATTTTAAAATTGATAGTTTCATAAGTTTTAAATTTTTAAAATAAGGATTATATTTCGAAAATTTGAAAAGTTTTAAAAAATTTTAAATTTTGAAAAGTTTCGAAATTTTCTAAATATGAAATTTTTTGAATTTTTTCTATTTCGAAAGTTTTGAATTGTTTAAAAGTTTCGAAAATTATAAAATTTTTATTTTAGATGTTTCGAATTGTTTAAAAGTTTCAAAAATTGAGAAAATATAAAGTTAAAAAAGGTAAAGGTTTTATAAAAAATAAAATTATATTTTTATATTAATTGAGGGGATAACATGTTTAATTGTGGAGGTAAATGGTAAAATTCTCCCTCCCATGTTGCATATTGCAAACTTATAATGGGTCCATTGTTTAATATTTATGTAAATTGGTCGGTAAAAATATAAAGAAATACATGACTAGGAACTTTGGATTTATAGAGTCATTCTCCTAAGAAGAAGCAGAAGTTTAAATAAAAATGAGATCAAATAATTATTTAAAGTGATCATTAACCGATAGAAATACATGACTAGGAATACAGAGTAGTGAGCTACGGAAGAACCAATAGTAAAAAATCGATAGTCCATAAATTTTCAAAGTGTTTTTTGTGAGATTATTGAATAGATATATTTTAACTAAAAGCTCTCAAAATCAACTTCATAAAAGTCTAATATATATATTAGAGAGATTTTATTATTGATTGAATAACACAAATTATTTTTATTATTTTAAAATCTTGATCGAATAGTAGATAAAAAATTATTGATAAAAAATTATTTACAATTTATTGAAATTTTGTGAATGCATTCTTAAATAAAATATCATTAAAACACATTTGTCACAGAATAATTTCAATCAATAAGTGAAACTTACATTGTAGAACACTTTCAAGAATAAGTAACCCTAAAATGCATAAACAACGAACCAGTTTTGAAATTGTCATAGAAATCGAATCCCTCTTTAGATAGTAGCGTGGGGATTTCCTTCAGCGACGATAACCAGAAGAATGGGATAACGAAATGCAGAAAAAGATTAAGATCTGAACGGAGAAATCGTAAGGAAAAAAAAATGAAAAAAAATTTGGACCATTTCTCGATTTGTGCGTGTCATCCTTGCGCAGGGGCCATGCTAATCTTCTCTGTATCGTTCCAATTTTATCGGATGTCCCCGAAGGGACAAGCTCATCTGCTCAAATACCGTATATAAAGCGTGAAATAATGTTAGTTTTAAACGATGTGGGCTAAAAGCAAGCAAGCGCAAAACTAATAAGCAAATCCATCTCGTTCTCGTCCTTCACCGGAAGCAAGCGCGAGCAACATGCATCTCCCTCTCATTAAGTTTCATGCAAATGCAAAGATACTAATATTTTATTAGTTGAAGTGGCCGTACATAGTAGAATAGACTTAATAAGTACCTCTTGTGTAGCCTTTTCTTTCTACACTCTTGCACCCTGCAGCCTTTTCGTAACCTGTCACCTCATGCACTTATTTCTCTAAGTATTTTTATTTGTATAAATATTACTTATTTTTAGTAATTTTTTTCTATACTTACATTTTTCGTATAGCATAGTAGTATTATAATATACTACTTGTCACCTTCAATTATCATTAAAAAATAAATATAAGTTATCACCTTCAATGTTATAGAGAGCCCATTTCAATAAACTATTAGCTTTCATGAAAATGATCAATTTCGTATACTTTTTCTTACTAAATTTTATAAGTTGTTTAAACATATTTACATATGTTATAATATAAACCAAATGAACTCTTACTAACATCCTTTAATTAAAGACCAAAATTATAGTTAACAAGACTTCTAATCCAATGTTATTATCTTCACTTTATTTTAGATGATCTCTTTCCAACTTTACCCAGAATTGAACTTTTCATATGTCTTGATTTCTAACATGTAAGTTTTTTTTTTATTTTTTTTTATTTTTTATTTTTTATTTAAATGAAGGGTTGCATATTAGACCATTATCTTCATACAATTAATGAGCCCTGAACACATTGGCTGTCTAATTACAAGGTGCATAATCTTTGTACTTGAATATCAATAATGCTAATGTGGTAGAGGAAGAAAAATAGATATTGAGATTTGGAAACTAATGACAAATTTATCATCCTACACACCAATTACATTCAGAGATAAGTTAGCAATAATAATTTCATTTGATACATGTTCCTTCTTAGAATAAAGCATAAATAAATACAACATCAAGCAAAGCAGAAAGAACAAAACTCACTCTCACAACACTCCAAACAATTTCTTCTTAGAACCACAACAGGCTAAAACAACACTTAAAAACACACTTCAAATGCCTACAGCCCCACCATTTTGCACATACAATAAATTTGCTGTATAGTTACCACATGAGAACAGTAACTTCTTTTAATAACCATAAAATCAAATCTTCGTGTCCCTTTTGGCCCCGCAATTCGCTACACAACGGCTTGCTTAAGATGATTCTCTAGTGTTACTACTGTTACCTTCACCAGCACGATTTGCCTCCCCAACCCTGGCTGCCAATGCTAGCACTTCCGGAGACATTTCCCAGCTCCCACTTTTTCTTCCCCAACTAGATCGCCTAGGATGATGCATTCCAGCACGGTCGACCGTGTCATCAACTGTCGTCCTAATTTCAGGAGACAATTCGCCGTCTTTTATAGACACACGGTCATTGTTTAGTTGATTATCTGAATCATCCATCCCAGCATTCATCTCCCATACTGCTTTCCTGCCCATTTCTATGTCATCAGTAGGTTTTCCCAAACTTTGGTTCATAAATCCTCCACCCACGGATCGAGCAGGTAATGCCGGTTCATTTGGCACCATTGCCCTGAAATCGTTCTTTGAGGAGGGTATGCTGATGCAGAATATCTCTTTGAAATTATTCACCACTCCCTTGTTATACGGGTTTGCCCGCCGATCATATCGGTATCGGAAGTTTTCATAAGTAGTCTGCCCGAACAATAACACACATCAACTCAAGTTGTATACACATTTGAAGAGCTAGATTATATTTAAAGCATGTAGATAAAAAAGAAAGAAAAATGTTACCTGATTTGTACTTATCAGATATAAATGGAACGCCGTAAGGCCACCAACAAACCACATTGATATGAAAGTGTAAATTATTAAAACTATGGAGGCTGGGGTTTTGATCATTGCTTTCCAAATTGTTGTCTCCTCTGACCCCATAATTCTTCTAATATAGACCCAGCAAAATGCAAAAACATATACACAAAGTACCGTAGTTGAGAAGACGAACATGAAGAAGAAGCGGTAATTACGCTGCATAACAATTGTCCAAGCATTAACATACATATCAAATATTCAAGAATGACTTAAACTGAAAAGTGATCAGAAGAAAAAATTAATGAAAAATGACGAATTCATAGAGAATGATAATGCCAACCTGAGCATGAACAATTTTCAATAGCAAAAAGAGAAAACATACAGACAAAAGATCCAACTTACCAGCCCAATACACTGTCCAACCCAGGGACAGTGGTGATCAAACCGTTCTACACAGTTATTACAGATCGAGCAGTGCGAGCATCGAGGAGGTCTATAAAGCATACAAGTATCACAATACTTGACCTTAACAGCCACTCCATTGACCTCAACTTCCTTAATCCGTGGCAACCGCAATTGAGGAGTCTGACCAGAGCCAGCATCTGCATTACTATCAAAACCTTCTGGTTCTGGAGGATGTGCATTGCGTGGTATTATGCCAGGATCTCGACCAGATGTTAACAAAAGAAGAACCAAGTCCTGAAAAGATGGTAGCATCAGCATTCGTTTGGAAATAATATCTTTTAGTGTGCATAGACACACAAAGGTCATGCAGCAGCAATTTCAACTGTTGCGCCAAGGCATCCCTTCACTGCTAATTAAGTAATGAATAAAAAACTAAGCTGTGAACAGAACTTCATCATTTCGCCATTTTGGCAACTAGTAAGCCAAACACCAAAATAAAGAATTTACATGAAACTCCAAAATTAACCTTTCAAAATAAGTTCCTTACATGTTCAATTTTAAACTAAAAACGAAGATAGAAAAGCATAGCCTAACTGTAGCATAACATATTATGAATATCATCCAAGCCAATGTCAATATTAATCCTCTATGCTTTTTCCCAATTCGAACCCCTAAACCCTGTAGTTATAATTTGCCAGACACTAGAGTTAAGAGTAACCATGTAAAGTTGCAGAAAAGAACCACTACGTTATTACTAATAAGCAACAACAACCTACTTATACTTAATGTGTTGCTGCAACCAGAAAACCTGGCAGTTCGCCAGATTGAACAATAAAGTATTCTGAATCAAGATTAGAAGGATTAAACAATTCCACCTCTGCCTTGGGTATTCCGTTGCCCTTTCAAGGAAAGTTAGAAACTTTTATGACTTCGATAGATAACCTTTGTTAGTTGGTTACTAGTGGGAAAGAAAAATAAGCCATGTTGCTTATAAATAAGAGGAGTGATTTGGAGAGTGTATCTTGTCAAAGGCATTAAGGCATTGGAAGAGTATGAAGCAAAGTTTCTCGAATACTCTGGGACTTTTTACGGTGATCCAGAGATTTTTCATATTTTCTGATCCACGAAAAAATTTCAGTGGTAGGAAAAATATGGAAACACAAATCTATAGGAAGGATGCAGTCAGTGAAGCAAGAAATGAGGGAACTGCAGCTGTTGAACGGTGACAGCAGCAGAATCTTGAGGAGGAGCAAAACCATGTATGCTGAGCAGTGAGCACAACACAGAAGTGGAAGAATCGTGATTGGGCGAGCCAAGAAAAGAAACAGGAACAGCAACCAACGAGGTCAATAAAATGGAATCTAATAAATTATTCGCGGAACAAATAATAATGATTACAGCAAAATTTAATAGAAAAATTTAAAATTTAATATTATAGTTACCATGTGGATTATAAAGGTTTAAAATTAGGCTTATAATGTCAAACAGATTACATCTTAGTGATTAAATTATAAGGTTTATGCAACCAGTACTTAAGTCATGGAAATTCATCAACAAATCCTAGTACCTCAAGGTCAAAAGTCAAATTTTCAAGCAAGATCCACATACACAATGCTATTCATAATCTAAGCCTTACTCGAAAAAATCTATCTAAAAGGTCATGATCATTCCTCACCTCCGTCACCTTTGTTCTCAACAGTCCACGTCTGTCTCACATTCAAGATTTAAAAAACTCCAAAGTTTCTTTAAATCTCCATTATCTCAGATACTTTATTTTAAGTGGAAATGTTATGCTAAAACCCCTCTAGCTTTTTCGTTCATTCTATCCATTTATCCTCTAGCTTTGACAATTGGATTTGGACAAGGACATTTTGGAAATTAAAAAAATGCCCCTAAAATTAAAATCCTTCACATAGATTACAATACTCGGGCCATTACATATGAGCATGCCCTTTGGTGTGTTCGATGGATCTTCAGTAAATGCCCATAGTTTCAAGCATTTTCTATTCATAGGCTTTAGCAGAAACAGTGGTTTTTTTTACAGCAACATGCTATAAAATGTTATCATTTTGTGTTTCTAATTAAAACTGAATACTCGGGAAGAAATCTCCATCCGTAGACTTACTATGGAGAAATTTCTTCCCATGGCTTCACTTTGTTGTACCATGGAACTTTTCCAGAGAGCTCCACTCATAATAGCTATGGAGCAGAGAGATTGCTGAAATCACTCTCTAAAGCTTCATTATTATTATTATTATTATTATTATTATTATTATTATTATTATTATTATTATTATTATTATTATTATTATTATTGTTTCGCTACATTATTTAAGGAGGAGGATGTTCAATATCCCTTCCCTTACTAAATGATGATACTTTCATATAAAAATGGACAAGGACAACAATCCATGCTATTTGGCATAACCATGGACTCAACTTCCTATTTATGATTACAACTGTAGGATTGTGTTAGCTGCACATATAGCAGATTAGTTTGAAATAACTATCGCTAGTTTTGTTTTGGTAATGATTCCAAAATGAACACGTTAAAAGGTAATCTTTCAAAGTTGTATTTTATTAAGAAGTTACCAGATTAGCTCACTACTAATACATCATCTGTTTTTTAGATTGAATAATAATAATATAAAGCAATGCTTCTCATTATTCTAATCAGATTGGATTATTAATGCAAAAAAAAATAAATTCTTGTACATGTATATGAAAGAAAAGGACTCACATAAACTGTGAAAACAACTGCAACAGCCATTATGGTTACCCCCCAGTGGTGAGGAAAATGATCCAATAGTTTTCTGGCAACGAAGACACAGAAAAATGCGACAGGTGCTACAATAAGTAAAACTGTCAGCGCCAGTGATCTCACATCTGGTCCAAATATTAACCTTCCCTGAAGAAAAAATTTCTGCAAGAAAACAGATGAAAGCAACAAATAAGAAACTCTATATTTGTGATGGAACAGAATCACCTATAATTCAAAACATAACAGTAACAGTCGGTATTTTTCACTTAGTGTTTTATTGTAATATCCAGAGCATCTTTGGATTGACAGTGAGTTTAACAAAAGTACAAAACCACATTGTGCCACCGTGATTTTAACAAAAACTTCACTCACCAAAATCACAGTGACAGTATGATTTCATCAAACTCACCGTAATTCCAAAGATGTACCTAATGCAAAGAATTGTTTTTCAATACTGAAAGATTCTTTACAGTTTTTGTCCTTTTGAAACTGTCGAAAACTTTGATCTTTTCCCATCATGTCTAAACTCCAAAGCAAGTATAGCTTTCAAACTATTTCAGTAACAGTTAAAAGCGACAGAAGCTAACAGAAAAAGGCCCCTTCAAATATATGCATCATAGTAAATCAATTCCAAAGTTAAGATAACCATCAATTTTCTTTGTAAACAATATTTCTCTAACTCAACACATAAAAATAAACCCCTTCAAAAATGGCAACACTTCTAAGTTCTAACATATGTACACAACACCAGTATAAATTAAAAATACTCACACACACAAATTTAACAAAAAGAAAAGCTACTACTTGAATACTTGCTAAAAACAAATGGGGAATTTTCTGAGAGCAGAATTGTGACAAACCAATAAAAAAAGTCGTAAGTAATAATTAAATAAAAGTAAAGAGGTGAAACAAATAACGAACAAAAAAGGGGGAAAAAACGAAATCTTGAATGGGAACTAACATTGCTTCCTTTCCAGGCTTGGTAAACCCGCAACCCACCGGATCCTGAACCCGGATCGGAGCGCTGCGGCGGAGGCACAACGTACATATCGCAAAGAGACGAGCTTGAAGGGATTCAGAGTTGAAAAACCCTCAGTGATTTAAGAGATTGAGCACCACAAAAAAGGTGAAAGCTTAAAGCCTCTCTAAGGGTGGAAATTGAGAGCCATGGAGGAATTAAGAGACCCTTCTGGAGGAAGTTTCCGGCCAAGTTAATGGGTCGCGCCGGTTCGGCGACAACGCATGAGGGGTTGGTCGGGACAGAAGACAGAGAAGGTGGTGGTGCAGTAATTAATAATACTAATATGTAATTTACTTTTTTTTCTCTCTGTCTGTGGTGAGTAGTGATTGGTTTGTGTGTGAGAGCTGGTTTTGTTTGTGTGGGAAAAGGGCCATTGCAATTTGCAAGGGATTTCCTTTTAACATATTCTTTTAAATATTTTATTTTCGACAATTTATTTCTTTTAATTATCATGATGCGATAATGAATTCAATTCGAACATTAATTTAAATCATTATTGCTAAAATTTTACTAATTAAACTCTAATTTTGTTTACATAAACCCTAAATTACTAATTCCTTATATTTTTTTAAATCAGAAAATTATAAAAATTGTGTATAGAAAAAATATATGTGTATATATTATAGTTATAAAATTTCAATCTTTATTATATATTATAGTTATAAAGTTTTTACCATTATTTGAAAGAAAATTAATCAATAATTTATAATATATACAAAGTAAATTCTTCTTTTTGTGGTTTTTAATGAAAATATATATTTTTTATTTATAAATAAAATAATATAATTATTGTCAAAATTTTATATGCAAACACAAAATCTCAATTAAATAATATTATTATATGATTTAAAACTTAAGTACAAATAACTTTTTTCTATTTTAACTCAATTCTATTCTATCTATAAACAAAGTTATATGTTGGAATGTCACTTTTTTAAGATGTCATACTTTCTTAGCATAGGTATATGTTTGACGAGTTTCGATCCTCTAACGTAATATTCATATACATCGAAATATATATATATATATATATATTATAAAAAAATTATATTATTAATTAATACAATCATTTAATTATTAAATATATCTAATTTTTATTGTAATTAATTATAAAATTATATTCATAAATAATTATAATATATTAAAATTGTAAAATAAATTACATTGACGGTGTAAGATAATTAAGTTTTAAAAAAAATATTATATTTGATAGTAAAAAAAAAATTAGAAAAAATGATTTATGTGTTTAAATTATTTACTGTATTTCATTGCTTTATTGATTGATATAATAGTATCTTAGACTAGTCCTCACTTTTTTAATTATTTACCTAGTTGTATTATGCATTTTTCCTCAGTGAAATAACATAAATTGATTTTAGTCAAAAAGAAATAATTTGTCTATTATCGCAACACATGGAAAATGACGTGCCTAATATTTTGTGGTGGTAGACCGATTGAGGTGTGCTATTCACTTATTTACTATTAACTCTTCTTGCTTTCGGCACTCAACTCTCCAATTTAAGACAAACAGCTTTTCAATACTCAATAATAATATTTTGTCCAAAAACAAGTACTTCCTAAATATCGTTTAAAGTCATGTACAATTCTTAGGAGTTATTATTGTGTTTCTAGTTTTTATAGAAAGATAAGTTTTGTTGACAAAAATATTTTACTATTAAAAAAGTTGTTCTTAGAACTTGTATTCTAAAGAATAAAATATAATTATCCCTTAATTTATTTTATAGAAGGTCATGGATAGACTTCTCATTTGAATGAATGTTGTGTGATAATTATTTGGTTGCCTCTTATAGAGTTTGCAAAATATTTCTAATCTACAATTTTACTTACCATGTGAGAGTTATATATATACAGTATAGAGTAAATTGGTTTAATGGTTTGGAAGAAACTTATCAATATAGAATAACATAGTAAAGTTAAGTCGAATAATCAAATTGACACTTTCTAAAGATAAATGATCAACTTAAACCTCTAAATTAAAGGACGTTTAAAAGAAAATAATTGAAAAATATAATTAGTATTATATTTATTTTAAAATAATTTTTTGTATAAATACAATAATCATTTTGAGACGGAGAAAATATGATAACCAACCATAAAATCTCCTTAATGGTAAGGCTCTAAAGGAGTCATTAAAGGCTTTCCAAAACAATTTTAATTTTACTTAATAAAAAAAAAGCCTATAAAAAAGTTTTGTATTTAATAAAAATATTTTATATTTTAATATTTTTAATCTAAGACTAATAAAATTTT